>JBBPPG010000366.1:0-26911 GCA_038091855.1 Leccinellum luteum | reverse complement strand
AACACCCCACATCGCGACCGATCTATCCGGGGTCGCGCCCTTGCATCGCCTCCGTCGCCTCTGCGAGTCGGCCAACTCCATCGATAGGGCTTAAGATCGGTAGCTGGTACCCTAAACGGATTCGGATGGGCAGCGGTCGGGGTAGCGGTGAAGCCCCCTGACGAGAGCTTTCGCAGGCTCGAAACCGCTACCTACCGCTCCTTTACCTGCCCCTACTCGTACTGTACACCGCTTGCTCGGTGGTCCGGCCCTGATCCTCGGAGAGGAGCGTCCCGACGGACGAGCAAGCAGGCTGACCGCCCGAAACGTCCCCTTCGCACACAGACATAGGGCTATGGCCTTCGGCCATAGTCCGCCCAATTTCCGAGTTGGAGTGCAATCAAGATGCCGGAATTTCGATTTTTTCCTGTACATCGAAACGCACCACGTGTCTCTCTCTTCCTTACTCGTGCACCCCGCCACGCAACGTCTAACCTATCCCAGGCCGCGGGGCCGCGTTTTCGTATCGCCATAGCCTTCTCTGCCGTTGAGGGTTGAACCCGACCGCTGCCCACCCGAGTCTGTTTAGATGTAGCGGCAGCTCCCTGACCGCTCTCTTACCTGCCCTTACTCGTACTACCGTACATCGCTTGCACGATGACCCGACCCCGATTCTTGGAGAGGCGTTTCCCGACGGACGAGCAAGCAGGACTGACCGCCCCAGTGTCCCTCTTCGCACACACTTCCTCTCTTGCTTCCACATCGCTCGTGTCAGCGCACCCACTCGCCACGCTTTGCCTCCATTTCCCATTTTGGCTTCTCGCAACTCACTCCCCTGGGTCCGGAGTGCGCGATCCCAATTGGCGGGCATACGCGTTTACGAGGTGTTCCCACCCCCGCAGCTCACCACATAAGTATCGTACTTTCTCGAGCATGCAGCAAATCGCTATCGTCTTCCAATCCGATTGGCACGCCTTGAGGAATGCATCGAGCACATTGCACTGCAGTGCCTGCTCAGACTGTTCACCAAAGGTGCCTTGCACATGCACGATAGTGGCACAACTCTCGGACTCCCGAACTCCGGCCCTCAGGCTGCCCAGCACTGACGTCACGGTACTTGATACGCGTCAACAGCTCAAGTCCAAAACAAACAACAACGAGTCCTGCACACCCTATGGCAGGTTAATGTCGTTTATCGAATCGGCGGCCGAGGATCCACCACGGCTAGTACCGTGCATGGTGGTAAGTACTGCTTGGCAACGACTCGGAAAGACCATAGGCGCCGAGCAACTGGAAAGGAGCTCGTTGGCCTGGCTGGTAGGATCATCTCGCGACGATGGCTTTGCTGATAAGAAGCCTCCTTCCACCCCACTTGCCTTCTCCCATCTACACGACGCCAAGCGCTCGGAGGGTTACACTCTCATGGAGTATTACAAACTTGCTGGAAATTAGCCCTGCGGGGCGACGGTACCGCGATCGGAGTAGCGGCAGCCCCTACTGACGAGAGCTTTCGCGGGCTCGAAACCACGCGCCCAGTCCGCCCCCTCGTTCGTCCAATGCTTGCATCGTCCCGAGAACAGATTTAATGCGGTCTTAATCCTCGGAGAGGGACGACCGACGAGAACAGCAAACGAATCCGACAGCCCAGGCAGCCTCTCTCCTGCATCTTGACTCCTCTCTGGGATACGCTTCCCGCAACCCACACTCACATGATGTCGGGTAGTAAAGTATACCGACGAAGACTCATGCTGACGATGGTGGATTCGAGTCAGTCGCATACTAGTTTTTTTTTTCCCGTAGGTCCGATAGACGAAAAACAACCAGAGTGTATCATACAGGGATGGTTCGGTGCCATAGCATGTGCTTTGACATTTGAATCGGTCGTCGTGGTCAGAAAGAACACATATTGCCAGAAAGGAAAGGAAATAGAATTAGGTACAGTCCAATGCGGTGGTGTACATACGGTATGACGAATACTCTGATTCTGTGTCCCTCGTTTATAGATCTAAGTAATCTCGCTACGCGTCTCCCTACGTTTATATACTAACCACAAAATCGGCACCTCCAAGTCTGCGGGTGCCACTGGCCGACCTGCCGGAGGTCCCCATGTTGGTCCAGACCGATGCGAAATGGAAACCTAGAGAGACTGCTCAAGCTCAAGTGGCCTCTTTGAGGGTCAAGGACATTCAACATTGCAACGTCAACTACCATTGGCGTCTGTAAAGTTGGGGGAGAGGGGGTTCGAACTGCTCATGCCATAGGCAACAAGCACAAACGTACCCATAAATCCCCGTCTGCACGAAACAACTCTCATGCACATGGCCTGTTTCCTGACCTGTCGACCATTTCGATTCCACTCGCAGTCACATGGTCGTGGTGACCCAAATCTTGTTGTGCCAGTGGATCGCCGTCGAGCGCACCACGAGAATCTTTGGTCGACCGAGAAACCAACGAAGAGTCCGTGACTAGATTGATGTCGAAAACTTGCTGTGAAAATGGCAGCGCTTGCATGCTTCGGAGGTTCAATACGACCCGTTGCCCGGTAGCGACTACCAGTGGGTTAGAGCTGACGAATCAGGCCTGAGTCTCAAAATATTTGGACCAGGATGATTGTCACGTACACCAGCGAGAGATACGACATCACACCCTGTGTAACGATAATCGGTGAGTCGGACTTGGAAACGCAAGTTGACTAGTATTTCACATTTATAAATATGGTCCTGAGAAGAACCCAATAATCAGCAAGGTCGACCGAGCAAACTTCTGCAGAGAGGATGACTCACTGGGACAAGACACCCATCACACTGACTACGGAGCTCACCTGTGTGTGAAGCGTGAAGGGACCATCTGCAAGAATGATAGGACGTGGAAACGCACAACAACATATAGAGCAGCTACGAAAACTTTAGTTTATGGTGTACAGAAGAAAAATCCTATCCAAACTCACCGTCCACAGCCAGAGTACGAAGAAGCGACCGTGGATGTGGGAGACATCGTGTCTCCTGGAAGAGCTTGCGAAGCGAGACGGTCACCATGATAAACACGATGCCATCGAGGACAATTCTATATTATTATCCTGAATGACGATGCCCAGCAATCTTCAAGCTCAGAATACACTCACGGTATCCCGGGCATAATCCACTATTTCAAAGGGAGCCAGAGGTTCGAACCACTTGAGATTCAGTTATACATGTATGGCCCCCTAGACTCACCTCATTTTGACTTTTGGCATTGTCTACACCAAGCATGGGCTATCGCTGAGGAATAACATCAAAGAAATGGAACGATAAAGAACTTACGAAATGGTTGTATAACACAGACGCCGGTCTCCGCCAGATGCAGGAACGGAAGTTCTTGCATAAAAGAGTTCAGCTGCACGCGTCTTGACTGACTGAGGACTATTCCACACACCTCGGCCTCCAACAAGCACCATGTTGTAAATCAACATCCCGGAGACCACAGAGACGTAGATCGCGTATGCAACGATCAAGAGGATAGCTACGTAACGCTTGCACCCCCAGATGGCCCATGCCCGTAGTAGGACCAATACTATACTCTCAGGCGTCAGCTACGTCCAGCTGAGTATAAGAAAGAAAGAACTCACTACGAATAGCCTCCGCTTGAAACAATCCGTAAAACACGATGAATCCCTCGAAACGCGAACAAAACTGTGTAGCAACAATGTTGAGGCACTCTTCGAATTTTAGCAAGTCGACGATACCTGTGACGATCCGTGACTCAGGACTCCCAACATCTCGAGCGTGTAAGCCGACTGTCCAACCAGGCTACCATAGCGGCTTAACAGAAAGATGACCTTGACTCCAGACCATCGACTGTGCCAAATATGGTCTACCTTTTGAGCCGTCAGAAGCGGACTAGATGTTTGGAAGAGAAGCCGGTTGTATGTACCTCGAGGGAGAAAGTGAGAAAATAATCATGAACTAGGAGTGTCTCAGCCGCGACGCAGAGGTACCTCGTTGGTCGTGTCAATGCGGCGAAAAAAATCAGGAATGATAGCCTTACTGGTAGCTCCTCAGCAAACCAAAAAATGGTTCAGTTGACGACATCGTGAAAGAAAATGAACAGAAACAGATTAAGTATAGGTCAGAAATCCGCCCATCCGAATAAATATGTCCTAGAGCTAGAGCTACTAGGGGTCCCGGCCAGACCGGACCCTTAGCATGCGGTGAAATGGGCCCTCAGAGCGATGATTGAATGTCTGTCTCGTCGTGTGTATCTGGGCGGTGCGTGTCGTGGCAACATTTTATCCCTGGGGAGATAAGGTTCAGTTATACCGTATAACAAGAAAACCCTTCATCGTTTGATGATTTGATCCATATTCGCTGTGTAGCCACCGCTGCTCTGCAAGATCCAGAAAAAAAATCGAGGCCTGGTTTGAACTGTGAATATGTCATCGCTGAACGTTGATTCATCAATTAGTCAGTACATAGTTCAAGTTACTATGTAGTACCGTAGCGCTGTAACATGGCACTTGAAAGCTGTATTGTATTTCAAATTAACGCGCCACATCATTCATTTCAAGTTGACATGCCACACGGAGACAACCGAGGAACTCTGTTCGTTCAACGACCACGCCTAATATTGTAACGCTATCATGTACAAACGTTCAGGTACGGGATATATTCGGGTATACAGAGCTATGACTCCAATATCAGTCAAGAAAACAGAGTACTACGTCCACCGAAATACAGTTGAATGTACCGGCTAACGGAACCACGATGATGATAATACAAAAGCAGAGTCAAAGGTTCTGTTGAAAACCCCTCAGACTGCAGTTCGAAATATGATTCAAGAAAACAGGTCAACGTCCAGAGATCGATGAGAAATGGCTTGGTGTCGTTGCGCGCCAACTCCCTTACCAAATCCTCGTCTCGAGCAGCAAATCGCTATTGCCTTCCAATCCAATGCACGCCTTGAGGAAAGCATCGAGCGCATTGCGCTGCCTGCCCAAACTGTTGACTACGTCCGTCCCGGGCTTCACCAAGGGTGCCTTGCACATGTACGACAACAGCGACAACACCGGGTACAGCGGCGCAAACTCGGCCTGCCTAGCACTGACATCACGG
This sequence comes from Leccinellum luteum, assembly GCA_038091855.1. Lineage (NCBI taxonomy): Eukaryota > Fungi > Basidiomycota > Agaricomycetes > Boletales > Boletaceae > Leccinellum > Leccinellum luteum. The sequence goes on along the minus strand of JBBPPG010000366.1, from coordinate 21,845 downwards.
TACTTGATGCGCGTCAGCAGCTCCGCGAGAATACTCAAGTCCAAAATCAGCGGGGTTGCCAACAGCGAGTCCTGCATGCCCAAGAATTAATGAAGTAAAGATGATGCGTAATCAAGCACACGAACCTCGCACTCGTTGAAAATGTTGATCGTCTGCCTCCCACCACAGAAAATCTCCGAGTAATATTCGTCGATCGCCCTCTTTGAGTCCCCAACAGCAGGCACATACTTGATCACCACGATATGATCGGGATGCTCGCCCTTGGTCGCCTTACCCTTGGCACCAGGCACTGGAGGCTTGTACAACAACCTGTTGGCGTCAACCATGTCATCCACGACGCTGCTCTTGCTAATCTCCTTGCTCTTGAACTGCGCCTCGGCGCTCAAGTTATGCCCATCGTTGTTGCCGAGATGGTTGTATGACGCGATAGACAAAGGCTTGATACCTGCATTCACGAGGAACTCGGCGAGCACTGACTTGAGTTTTGTCTGTCCCGACTTCAGGTCGTCACCACCAATGAACGACTTTTCGCGCTCGGCGAGCTCGATAATACCTGGCACGAACGTGTTCTGGGGCGCGCCATTGATAAAGGGCTCGCCCTCGAGGATGGCAGCAGCCGCAAAGATGGTCGAGGGGGACACTTCGGAGTGCGAGGAGCGGATGGAAGCGAGCAAGTTGTTGGCTGTGTCGTTCACGCCAGGGATGATGTCACTGTACCGCTCGGTGTTGGCAGTCCAGAACACAATAACGCGATCGAGATCATTCTGAGCCTTGAAGCGACGGATGTCGGCGCGGATGTGTTCGAGATGGGCCTGCTTGTCGGTGCCTGGGACGAGGTTGTCAGCGCGAGCCTCTTGGTTGGCAGCGATGAAGTCGGGGTAGTAGATAGAGGGAAGAGGGGAACCGAGGAGAGCCATGTGCGGTTTCACCTGACGTTGGAGATCATAGTCAAGCACGCGAGCGCGTTCCATGGCCTTGTCCATGGGGACACCCGAAATGTCCCAACCTCCGAGGACGAGGTCGTTCGGATGAACCATCGGAAGCACGTCACAGAGGGGAACGTGAATTTCCTTTGCAGTTTTGGGGTCAGAACCGATACGGACGGTGGAGGCGCGCAGGACGGAGCCGATGTAATTGGGTTGTTGGATACCATCTTTGGTGTGCCAGGAGATGCGGTGCTTGTTGGCGAGGATGGTAGCACAGAGGGTAGAGCCGTTGTTTCCGCCCATGCCAATCATCATGAGCCTGCGATGGTCGATAAGTAAATGACGACAGCCCAACGACCAAAGTTATGTACGTACCCAGTATTGGCGACCTTGCGGGACGTCTGGAACTCAAAAAACTTGGCGGTGGGGGTGATATTGAACTGGTCGCCTGAAATCTCGACATCAGCACCGCGATAACAGTAGTTGGCGGTGATGTGCTTGTCTGTGTAGGAAGTGTTCTCTGAGTTGACCTTGATGTACTCTGGACGACGAACGGCGGTGGGATGGATTGGAACGAAGGATTCGAGTTCAGAGTCGGGGGTGCTGTACCCGGAGTCGGGGGTATAGGACTGAGGGGTCATGACGAGACAAGAGGTCAATGAGTGGAGAGAAAGCCTGCGGAGGTGTGCTTGGAGCCTCGGTGGGGATTATGGGTGCTTCCAAGTTGGTTCGAGTACATGCAAGAGATGGAAGAACCTCTCGAGATGAAAAAGTGTCCTCTAAAACAATCGAGAACAGTACTGAGAGAAGACTTGTTAGAGTTGATCCCTTTTATACGCCAAAAACGGGGTGAAGCAGTGCACGGACGTGTACGAAACGGTGGAGCTGATGGTGGATGCGTTGCAAAGAAAACGAAAAAGAGGGTCGGTCCTGGACGAAGCAGCTTAGCGAAAAAATTTCAAAAGTCCGAGATGACATCCGCGGTGACATGGAGCCAATCGTGTACGTACTATCAACATCGCGTACTTAGTAGTGAACGCAGAGATCTGACACTGACGCTCGACGCGCGCGGAGGGTATGTGGATTGAATTCGGGTCAAATCGTATCAGACACCGCACTCGATAACTACTATAGTACCGTACTACGGCGCAACTAGTAGTAAGTAAGTATGGACAAGTGCAATTACATGTTTACCGAACACAGCCACAGTAGATAAAATAAATCACATGGCAGTGCGTCGGAACACTCGGGTCGCGAGTCGAAAGAACCCCCAGTTCTTCGTTCGAGTCTACTAGCAAAGGAAGTTTTGACACTACTCTCACGTTCTCCGATCACTGCGCGTCCCCCTTAGTAGCTAAGCGGTGGAAAGCGTCCACCAATTTCTGAAACCAATTGATTGCCAGCAGAACATCTCCCACCGACCTGAAAGGGTCACTGAGGCTCTTGAAGCTTTGCTCACTGTGCCCGAGGTCGAGCTGGACCTCGGGCGTATCGGGAACAAAATTTCTCATGCGAAGAATGTGCGGCCTCACCAGTGACCTCCCTTACGCCGAAGTGAAACAAGTTATTGCCGTTGTTGTGGCCTATGACTCCTCGATCGGTCGATACATACTTCGCCGTCGAGCTTCTTTCCCATCAATCGTGCACGTCACGGCTGCACATATCACGTACCTTCTTCCACGGTTTCATCCCGCAGCAGATATGATGCAAGACGGCATTCCGTTCCTTGCGCTGGGCTAACAAGTTGTTGTGAAGACAGGTCATGGGATTTACCCGTGTGTTGGCACTTCTGGGAACCACAACCTCCGACCCCTCTAAACATCGTACACGTGCCTCCATAAATATCTTCCCAACCTCTGCTTCAACGATGTAAGTGCCCGTTCATAAGGATGTCATTCAATCAAACAGACTGGAAGTCGTCTGTTTGGACGATAATGGGTATAAGTTCATAAGTTTACATATAAATACACCCCATTTCTCCACAGTTCACGTCCATCGTTTGTCACCTGGGATCATTACGGGAATTAAACGGCGAACGTGCATGATAAACACAGTTATTTCCCAATCAACCATATGGTTCAGTGGCTTCTCACATCGCCTCTTTTCTTCTATTTCTAACATATGTCGAGCGGTCAGATATATAAGAGAACTTCTCGTCATCAGGTTCTCTACGTATTGGAGCCACTACAGCCACCATGCGTTCTTTTCCGGCATCCTTCGCGCTTGTAGGGTCGGTTGTAACAGCCGTGATGGCCGACGATGGGATACTCAATGCGTATACTGCTCCCGGCCAGTTCCCCACCTCAGCATATTCGTCATACTGGAATAATCCAACTGCCACATCAACTCAGCCCCAGCCCGTGGTCTCCGATCCAGTCACGGTACGTCTCATAAAATTTGATCGATCACTTCATATCTGATCCGATGATGGCCCACAGAATTCGATCTTTCCGGCCAATCTGACAGATCCCGCTAGCTTCCCCAAGGTGCGTGGACAATGTTTCCCCTTTCTTCCATGTCGCGTCTCCATAAGATTCTGACTGATCCGCTTGGTAATAGAATGACACCACCGATCCTTATTTCCTGCCTCCGCAACAAGGACCGTCCGTGCTCCTCCAACAGGCGCTTTCGCAAATAGAATCAATCGCTACCAACCCAGCGCTTGCCGGCGACACTTGTGCGCAATGCCAGGCATCATTGTCTATCGCTAAAATGCTTGTTCTCGCGGCTCCGGACCAGGGGCCTCTTCTCGCCGAGGCTGTCTGCGAGTACTTCAACTACTCAACCACGTGTTACAACGAGTACAGCGTGTACGCTCTCGGTCCCATCTTTTCTCAAGTCGTCGCGTTGGGTGATATGGGTGGTTACGACGGTCAGGTATGTCCGACCCGTCGTGATGCTTCTTTATTGCCAGTGGTTGCCTACCAGAATCTTTACTTACCTGCTGGTGCACGAATGTAGTTGTTGTGTGCAGCCCAACTCAGCCTATGCCCCATGCCACCGGCGGTGGAGCTCAACTTGACAGACTGGCTCCCGTCACCGAAGCCCAATCCTCTGCCTCCGCCAAAACAGCCCAGCGGGGAACGCCTGAAGGTTCTGCACGTATCCGACACCCATATTGATCCTCGTGTGTTTCCTGCGTTCATGTCTTTACTGCTGACACCGACTGAATCGCGTCCGTATTTTCCAGGCTACGCTATCGGATACGAGGCTAACTGCAGCCAATACATGTGCTGCCGTGAGAACGCGTACAATGTGGCCTACCCGGACCAAGTCCTCCTCCCCGCACCGCGCTACGGATCTTACTACTGGTGCGCATGGTCTTCGCTTATCTTCGGGGTCTTGCTCTCGGCTAATGGCGAATGTCGACGATAGTGACACACCGCTCTCACTCATGCTTGCCGCCATGCAAGCTATCCCCGAAGTGACCGAGACGCTAGGAACCGGGTTCAACTTCTCCTTGTTCACGGGAGATCTGACGTCACACGATACCGACAATCAGTATTCCAGGCAAGGCTTCTTTCGTCATACGTCCCATGGCCATGATTCTAATAATAGAATATTTCCAGAGCATATGTCGAATATTGCGAGGTGAAATCGAGTGGCGTTTGAAGCCGCTCATAGGATGCTAATACAGAAGTATGCAGGTCATCACATACAATCTGTTCAAGCAATACCTGGGCCCCACGCCCGTGTACGCTACGCTCGGAAACCACGATACATATGTATGTGATTGAATGTCCTCATCGCCCACTTCCTGACTCGAGGTCATTTCTTTCATAGGTGCAATTCCAGATGATCCCCTACTATCTTGGCGGTCCCACCCTCGGAAACGAGTTCAACTGGTGCGTTGAACCCATTGTTCCTACGTCCGTCGTTTCTGATCCTCACTCGCTCATACGCTCTAGGTTGTACGAACACGTCTCCGCCATGTGGTACAACGAGGGATGGCTCCCCGAAGCCACCGTCGCGAACGCAAGCACTCACTATGCTGCATACTCCGTCCAGCGTCCCGATGGGTTACGTATCATCTCGCTCGACACGAACATCTGTACGTCCTTTCCGTCCCTCCATCCCCGAAATCGCTCACCCCCTTCATCCATACAGGGTACACGTACGTGTCGTTCTGTAATTTGATGCGACGTTTAGTGACTCTCGGATTTCGACAGACTGAACTTCCTGAGCTATGTCAACTCTACGCAGCCCGATCCGTTCGGGATCCTGCGGTTCCTCACTGACGAGCTCCAGGCTGCCGAGGACGCAGGCGATCGAGGTGAGCCTGTTCGCTTCCTATCTGTCATTGATCCACTGAGCAACCTCGTAGTCTGGATCGTCGGTCACGTTTTGAGCGGGTGGGATGGCACGCAGGCGCAATTCAACCCTACGAACTTGTGTGAGTATCGTATCTATGATTTGCCCTCCGAGTCTCCTCCAGTGAAAGGCTGACTGACTATGGTACCTGCAGTCTATCAGATGTGAGTTTCCGTTCGCGTTGCTCCAGAAATGTGCTTAGACAAGGACATGAAAACCAAATAGCGTCGATCGGTACTCCCCACACGTCATCGCAAGTGAGTAGCTTACACGACGATAAATGACCTGATGAATATTGACCCACCAAAACCCAACAGACATATTTTTCGGACACACTCACGAGGACCAGCTCTCGGTACGTACCATTATCGAAACGTTTGGTGCTAGAAGTTTACGGAATGGCATACTTTACGTCTCTTACCTTGGCTTGCACCCCTTGCGCCTCTCACCTTCCCTGGACTCCTTCCCCCGCAGATCTTTTACGCGAACAACGCGACCAACATCAGTGCCGAGACTGCACAGGCAGTGCAATGGGTACGTCAACGATTCTGACAATGTGTGTATCACTTCAATTGATCGGTTTGTTTTAGGTCATGCCGTCTCTGACACCCTTGACGAACCTAAACTCGGGTTTCCGCATGTACGAAGTCGACTCTGCGGTGAGTCTCTCGAGACGACGTTCCCGTCGTTTACGAACCTTGCGAACAAAAACTGATACTGACGTACCGGATCTACATAGACGTTTGACATTCTGGATGCCTACACGTACGTATCTTTGATTCTATTTTGATTTTGATATATTGTTATTCACCTCCTCGTGCCGACGACCATAGCTGGGTCAGCCACGTCGATGAGTTCCCCAGATTGGACAACCAAACCGAGGTCGGCCCAACGTACACGCTCGAGTACAGCGCGCGCGAGGCTTATGGGCAGAACATCACCTGGGGCCCCGACGACCCGCTCAACGCAACGTGGTGGCACCTCGTCACCGAGCGTGAGTCGCCTTTTCTTTCTTAACACATATGCTAACAGACGCTTCCGCGTCTTGAACAGAGATGGAGTATGACTCGTCGATGGTAGAGGTACGTCCACTCTTTCCTGAGGATCGAGGTCGAGGCTGAGGCTGAATACTATGTCCCTGCCCCCTTCTCACAGCTCTTCAACACTTACCAATCAAAGAGCTCCGCCGCGGGTAAAAACTGCACCGGCGAGTGCATCCCGTCCAAAATCTGCTACATGCGGAGCGCGTCCTCGGTGTTGTCGTACCAGAACTGCAACCAGTCGTTCAGTTCAACGCAGTGAGCATGGCCTAGAAAGTCCTGGGCATAGCGAGGTATATGCCTTGGTCGTAACGAAACGGACCTATGAACCGGCGGACTGTATGTATGTATATATATTTGTGTGTTTTCGAGGTCGTCGAGAATCCGATGAATATAACGCGTTGTACTTTCTTTCGTGTGTCCTCAGGGTTACTCTTTAGAGGACATACCTTTGAACGAATGCCCATCACCTCCTGGAGAAACCAGGGATCTCGACACAAAGTGTGTTTCGTGCATCAGAAGATTGACTTGGCTGTGCCTAGGAAAGAAGGCGGAGAGAGGGAAAACTCGGAGGACCACAGTGTGAGGTTGTCAACCACAGCGGGTACGGTGCTTGTGAACGCGGGTATGTAGATGCCTGCGCCGGATGCAGGTGCAGGTTGGGACTTCCAGCAAGAACGGGGAGGGGGGACACGCACGCCACCCCAAGGCGACCACGACCTAAATAGTTCAATGCATGCGGTCTTCGGAACCACTTTACCCATGACGCAAGGCTATGACGGAAGGCTTGGCCAACGAGAGCTAGATCCGTTAATGACGCACACACGGTCGACGGCGACCTATCAATGGTAGTTAGGTCGGATCCCGCTATGCTCCGGTCCCTCGCGGTATTTAGCGTGATGGCTGTCCTTAAATTTTAGTCATTCACCGGTACGAACCCTTGGCTGCACATGTTGTTTCGTGTTGTCGTCCGTCGCGTGGGAGCTACTGCGGGTTTTCCAGCACCTAAAATAATGTCATCGATCGCTCTGGAGGAGTCGTGTTCTGAGGACGGTGTATGAGAATGGCACTTCGGACAACCCCTCCTGGAGGTTTGGTCAAGCGTCAAGCTTCATGTGCCGACACGCCTTACAATCCGATCGAAACGGGGCGTTGCGCAAGCACTCACACCATTACCAATTCACCATCCACGTCGAATTCCCGGAAGGCGTGCGAGAATGTGATCCACGTACCTTTGGAAGACTCTGGGTGCTCCGGAGGGGCTTTTGGAACCTATTTTTTATTCAAACGCGAAACTCACCGAGAGGACACTGCGGGGGATCTTCCGAACTGCATATAACATGCAGATCGTTCGGTAACACGAAAGGGACGATCGGGGCCTAGAAGAAAGGACGCGGTCAATGAAGAAGAAAGGGATAACGTCGTAGACGGACAGAAGAAAAATTTGCGGATGACGGTTCAGCGCAAACGACAACCCTAACCGAGGTTGACAGTATTTGGATTTCATGCTCCCCCTTTCCAAGTTACCGTAAATAGCTCATTTGGAAACGGGTTCCCACGCATGTTTTTCTCGGTGCGCTCGGATGGGTCATATTGAAGAAATGAGAACCAAGGGGCTCGCCACAACAAAAAAGGATTTGATCTCGTACGCCACGAGTCCCATGCACGACAGACCCGGTGCGTAGATCAATGATGGCCTGCTCTGCGTGACATAATGGACCCACGCGCCGAATCCGTTCGGTCGTCTCTCGTCCGAAGGCCTGCAACGCTTTCACTGGCATTTTCTTCGGGGAGCACCGCGTGCAGATACCTGACTGGCAAATGCGGGCGTTGTGGAGAATGGAAGAATCTGAGATACAAACGCCGCCGCGGTGAGAGGTGTCACTTTCCCGAACCGGAGATGATTGTGCTTCGCCCGCCACGGGTCTGTCTGGCGCAAGGGACCGTCGCGCGTAGATAGACAAAGGCACAAAGAATGTTCCTATGGTCAGGAGATATGACTCTGGAACGGGTTGAACGGGTCGTGACTCACTCTTCCCTGCGAACACATGGTGAGCGGAGAGCCCTGGTGTGGAGATTTTCCAAGTCCGAACATGGCGGGCGCCAAGTAAAGACTTTGGCCCCTTCAAGGGGCGTGAACAGTTGGTAGCGAAAGCTGTGATTACTGTACCTTGTGTCGAACGTTCGTTAGATATCTGAACCATTGCCGGAGTCACTGGAAATCGGAATGTTACTAGCAGGTTCACGGTTCTTCCTGAAGCTTGAAGTCTGTGTGTCAAGTTTGAATCGATGATAGACGGTAAGTAGCACCATTAATATTAAATGGAGTGTGCTAGTCAACCACCAGTGAGTCGGACATTCAATTTTATATACATTCCTCACCTCGAGTCGCCCTTGCCACCAGGTACCATGCCATGAGTATGTAATTCCCTTTTTCACTGGGTGCCTCCGAATTTCGCGCAATCCTGGCTTTTCGCATGGTCAGATTCAGACGCGGCTGTGGATGTGCCACCACGGCGGCTGAGCGCTTTTCGACTCGGAAGCATTCTCCTTGGACTTCAACGTTTCAACACTAGCCAGATGTAAAGATTGAACGAAATGGGCGTCAGTCCGCCAATAGGTCCAGTTCACGGATGGCATTCTTTACGATCGTAGTGTTGCTCGGCATCCAATGACCCCGCATCCCACCTGGATCTCCTGATAGTAAGACCCGCCCTATCTCTTGGGTAGGATTCACAGCCACTGCTCGAGACAAACGACTAATCATTCGATAGGCTACGACCTTGGACAACACATTTCGTATTGAGTGCCCCTGATCTTGACTCCGATACCTCTTTTTTGTTAACTGTCGCATTAGGATTCGACGTTCATGACTCCTTGATGCATGATGGTGGCGCAAATGATACCTAACTGGTTGCGTTCCTGCGTCATCAATAAGTAAAATGGGCAGCCAAGCTTATAGACTCCATTTTCCTCCGTCACACTGGGCCTTCAATGAAGCTTGATGCTCCACCCATCATGGGGTCTGCATGAATGACTTGTACCGAAAAGATCTAGTAAAATTATGGTAGGAAACGGTGATGTTCTTCCGTTGGAAATTAGAAATTTGGCTAGCCGTCTTCGTTAAACCGCGGGAAACCGGCTACGCTTGCAACCTGGGTCCGATATGTTGTTCCAACAACAATGCTTACTTGCTTTATTTGGGAAACGTTACCCTGAACCTTGCCAATCCGTTTTCCCTGGCCCCTGGATATGAGTAAATCGAGACAAGATCGTGGCTCCATGCAACCAAGCCCAGGCCTGGGTGGGCCAACATAAATATCTGGGGCCCGGAGGTTTGTTGCAGTAGTCGAAAATGCTCCCATCTCTTGCTCTCCTCGCTCAGATTTTTGGTCCATCGACCTTCACGACCAACACGGTCGACCCATCCTCCCTTGTAAACAGCTTTAGCTCAAGCTGCCCTGCCAACAGTCCAGTCTCTTGCCAACAGACATCTGTATCTAACACGTGTTGCACCGAGTACCCAGGAGTACGTCGTGCTTTACGCCTCGCCTACACCGTTTCTGACCTTGTACGCTAGGGTCTCTTGCTGCAGACTCAGGTATTCATCGCATCCCGCAACTGCACCCTTGAGGTAACTGATCTTTGTACCGAAAGTTCTGGGACACGAACGTCACCGGGAGCCCAGCTGACAGCTGGACGATTCATGGTATGTAGTCATTTCTGCAAAGAGCCAGCCGTTCTCATGTTCCTCGTAGGCCTATGGCCCGACAAGTACGTTCATTACGCCACCCACGTCGCCCTGCGCTGATCATCGGATCATCAACCACCCACATTCATATTATAGCTGTGATGGCACATACATAGAGAACTGCGATCCTTCTCGCGCTTACGACATCCAACAGGTGTGTAGGACGGTTACAATAACGGCCTCAATCTAACTCGTCTTTCAGCTGCTCCTCGACCAGGGAGCGTCTTCGACACTGGATTACATGAATCAATACTGGCTGAACGCCGATGGCACCAACCAGCACCTTTGGAACGTACGTCGGAACTTCCTCTCGTTTAAGTCGGGACCGTGCTGATCGCAGTTCGCTAGCATGAATGGTCTACGCACGGCACATGCTATAGGTAGAAGCCACAACATTTTTTATTCTAATAGAACTCTTCTAAATCCATCAATCCACAGCACACTTGAACCTTCTTGCCTTCCGGCTGGAAGCCCCGAGGGGTCCGAGGTATGTTTTTTTTCTCGCGATCGGGGAATCTCTCACGCATCGGATCGCGAATGACTGATTTCCTGCGCTCCCTTCCTTTTACACACAGGCTGTTTCCTATATCCAGACCATCGTCCAGCTATTCCAGACCCTCCCCACTTACACATGGCTGGCAAACGCCGGCATCACGCCTTCGTACAATCAGGAGTACACCCTGTCGGAAATCCTTTCCGCTTTGGAGCAAGGTTCAGGAGGGGTACATTTCCATTGTATTTTCATCGTGGACTCTGATGTAACATGATATTGTTTCTTTGGCATAGTACATCCCTGCCGTCGGTTGCTCTCGTGGTCGATTGGACGCGATCAGCTGGTACTATAACTTGAAGGGATCGCTTCTTGACGGGCAGTTCGTTCCCATCAGTAAGCTACGGTTTTTTTTTCGTAGTTGGGTCAGACATCCTGACGACGTTTGGTAGACACACCAAAGAGGTCGACTTGTCCTCGAAGTGGAATCAAGTACCTTCCGAAGGAGGGTTGAGCAGGCGAGCTGCCATAGTGTTTGAAGCTTCTCCCGGTGGCAAAGAAAGCTTGGCGTGTACTGAGAACGGACAGTCTAGCCTAGTTTGTAAATGCCAGAATGTGTTAGGCAACGTTTTCCAAACCGGTGCGCTTGCAGCGCCTTTTCGCTCGACGCTGTTGGAGTGATCAGCGTCACCACCGATCGATATCAACGGCCCGTGCTTATAACAGGTAAAACGTGATGCATGGCGCCCGGTGGGGGCGCTCTCTGAGCTTACATTGCCCCTGTGCGTTGAGGTCGAGGCTGAATTGGGTGTCCTTTCCCGCCTTCTCTCAGCTCTTCGACACTTTCCAATCTAAAAGCTCCGTTGCCAATCAAAACTGCACCGGCGAGCGCATCCTGTCCAAAATATGCTACATGCGGAGCGCGTCCGCGGTGCTGTCGTACTATAACTGTAACCAGTCGTTTAGTCCAACGCAGTGAGTGTGGCCTAGAGCCATGGACACAGCGAGGCATGCGTCTCGGTTGTAACGAGACGGACCCACGAATCGGCCGGCGGACTATATGATATTTGTGTTTTCGAGGTCGTCGGGGACCCAATGAATATAATGTGTTGCTCTTTCTTTCATGTATCTTCCGGGTTAGTCCTCGGAGAGAGAGGGAGGATATACCTTTGAATGAATACCCATCAGTTCCGTTGCCTCATAGGGTCAGAACGTGCAGGTCTCGACCCAGATAAACGAGGGATATCACGTGAGGGTATTTCTTGCATCGGAAGATTGACTTGGCTTTGCCTAGGAGAGGGCGGAGAGAGGAAAAGAGGACCACAGGGTGAGGGCGTCAAAACACAGCGGGCACGGTTCCTGCGCCGGGTGAGGGTTCAGTTGGGACTTCTGGCAAGAACGGGGGACACACTCGTACCGGCAAGACGACCACGACCTAAATAGCTCAACACATGCGGTCGTCGGAGCCACTTGACCTACCATCACGCAAGGCTTGGCTAAAGAGAGTTAGATTTGTTAATGATGCACATGCAGTGGGTGGCGACCTATCAATGATGGTTAGGTCGGATCCCGCTATGCTCAGGTCCGTTGGTGGTCTTTAGCGTGATGCCGCTGTCCTTTGGTCATTCGCCGGTACCCTTGGCTGCGCGTGATGTTTTTGTTGTCGTCCGTCACGTGGGAACTACTGCGGGTTTTGAGCACCTAAAAATTGACATAGATCACCCTGGAAGAGTTGTGTTCTGAGATGTATGGGAATGGTATGTTTGGCGCTTCGGATAACCCCACCTAGAGGTTTGGTCGAGCGTCGAGCTTCAATTGCCGACACAAGTTCAAACAAAAGGAAGAAAGGATACGCCTTATGTCCTACAATTCGATCGAAACAGAGTGTTGCGCAAGCAACTTATACCGTTAGCATCCCCGTCGACCCCCCAGAAGGCGCGCGAGAATGTGATCAGCATACCTTTGTAAGACTTGGGTGCTTCGGAGCGGCCTTTGGAACCTAGAAGTTATTTTTATTCGAGCGCAAAACTCACCGAGAGGTGCACAGATCGCGAAGGGATAACGTCGTAGACGGACAGAAGGAAAATTTGCGGACAACGGATTTCATGCTTCCCCTTTTTTCTAAGTTGCCGTAAATAGCTCATTTGAAAACGGGTTCCCATATGATGTTTGTTTTTCTCGGTGTGCTCGGATCTGTCATGTTATCGTAGGTCAGGGTTTAATCTCGTACGCCACGAGTCCCATGCACAACGGACCCGGTGCGCAGATCAATAATGGACCAGCGGTTCCGAGACATTATAAACCCACGCGCCGAGTCCGTTCGGTGGCTCCTGGTAGGCTTATCCCAACAGCAAATGTGGGCGTTGTGGACCGGAATATGGAAAGGGGAGAATGGAAGAATCAGCGCCAGGCATACACCAACTGGTACGAACGCCATCCGGTGAGATCTTGAGAGGTGTCACGATCCCGAACTGGAGAAAGCGTGGCATCTGTCCGAGAGTCGCTCGGCACGGATGCCGCTTTTCAGGCTCCGACGACGTGGCTACAAGACCTCGAGCGAGCAGCACTCGCTGAGTCGCTGCTTGCTTCCTGCCGCGTCGTCTAGCGTCCGAAGGTCATTGAAGTTGAAAGTGTCAGTGTCTACAAGGGGAAGGACGCAGGTGTGTATGCGCTGCCACGGCTCAGGCCGAGCGCTTTTCGACTTGGAAGCACCGTCTTTGGACTTCAACACTAGCCAGATCTAAAGACGAAGGAAATGGGCGTCAGTCTGCCGATAGGTCCAGCCCACAGGTAGCATTCTTTACGGTCGTGACTCTATTGGCTTGGCATCCCATCCCACCCCGGGTCGCCCATTGGCATGCTGGTCCTAGTCACCACACAAAGACGTTTCCAGCTACGCTCACTGAATCCCGTATATTCTAGAATTCACGGCCGCTGCATGAGACAAACCATCATTCGAACTACAACTTTCAATCGGTTGGGACGACACATTTCATAGTGAGTGCCCCCGTCGATTTTGACTTCGATCCCCTTTCGTTAACTGTCTCATTAGAGTTCATGATCCCTTGACGCATGATTTCTGGATGATGGCGGCGCAAATGATACCTATAACTGGTTGCGTTCCTGCGTCAGTGATAAGTGAAATGGGCGGCCAAGCTTATTTCCTCCGTCACACCGGGCGTTGATGCCCCACCGCATCATGTGGTTTGTATGAATGACTTGTACCAAAAAGATCTGGCAAATTTTATCGTACGAAAGAGTGATGTTCTTCCGAGTTAGAAATTTGGCTTCAAGGCCATCCTCGTCGAAACCGCGGGAAACCGGTTACGCTTGCTCTCTGGGTCCGACATGCTACCCGGTTAATTTTCCCTGGCCCCTGGATATGAGCAAATCGAGTCAAGATCTTGGCTCCGTGCCACCAAACCTACTTAGGCCTAGGTGGGTCAAAATAAATGTCTGAAGCGAAGAGGCTCGTTGCAGACTTGCACTAGCCGAAATGCTCCCACATCTTGCCCTGCTCGCTCAGATTTTCGGTCTATCGACCTTCACGACCAACACGGTCGACCCATCCTTTGTTGTAAACAGTTTTAGCTCAAGCTGCCCTGCCAACAGTCCAGTCTCTTGCCAACAGACATCCGTATCTAACACGTGTTGCACTGAGTACCCAGGAGTACATCGTACTTCACGCCTCACCTACGCCGTTTCTGACCTTGTATTCTAGGGACTCTTGTTGCAGACTCAGGTATTCATTCTATCCCACAACTGCACCCTTGAGGTAGCTGATCTTTGTACCGAAAGTTCTGGGACACGAACGTCACCGGAAGCCCAGCTGACAGCTGGACGATTCATGGTATGTGGTCATTTCTGCAAAGAAGCAGCCTTCTCATGTGGCCCGTAGGCCTATGGCCCGACAAGTACGTTCATTGTGCCACCTACGTCGCCCTGCGCTGATCATCGAATCATCACCCACCTACATTCATATTATAGCTGTGATGGCACATACGTAGAAAACTGCGATCCTTCTCGCGCTTATGACATCGAACAGGTGTGTAAGACGGCTGCAGCAGCAGCCTGGCTCTAACACTCGTCGTTTAGTTGCTCGAGGAGCAGGGAGCGTATTCGACACTGGATTATATAAAGCAGTATTGGTTGAATGCTGGTGGTACCGACCAGCACCTCTGGAACGTACGTCGGAGCTTCCTCTCGCTAAAGTTGGGACCCGTGCTGATCGCAGTTTGCTAGCATGAATGGTCTACGCACGGCACATGCTATAGGTAGAAACCACAACACCTTTTATCTCTGTAGAACTCTTCTAAATTCGTCACTCCTCAGCACACTTGAACCTTCTTGCCTTCCGGCTGGAAGCCCCGAGGGATCCGAGGTATGTTGTTTTCTTACAATGAACGGATCTTACGCACAGGATACGCGAATGACTGATTTCCTGCGCTTCCTTTCTTTTACACACAGGCTGTTTTCTATGTCCAGACCACCGTCCAGCTATTCCAGACCCTCCCCACTTACACGTGGCTGGCAAACGCCGGCATCACGCCTTCGTACGATCAGGAGTACACCCTGTCGGAAATCCTTTCTGCTCTGGAGCAAGGATCAGGAGGGGTACGTTTCCATTGCATTTCAATCGTGGACTCCGATCTAACATGATCTTGTTTTCTTTGGCATAGTATACCCCCGCCGTCGGTTGTTCTCATGGCCAATTGAACGCGATCAGCTGGTACTACAACTTGAAGGGATCACTTCTTGATGGACAGTTTATTCCTATCAGTAGGCCAACGGGGTTTTTTTTTCGTGGTTCACATGATGATGACATTTGGTAGACACACCAAAGGAGTCTACCTGTCCTAGCAGTGGAATCAAGTACCCTCCGAAGGAGGGTTGAGCGAGCGAGCTACCACTAGCTTCTCCCGGTGGCACAGAGAGCTTGGCGTGTACTGAGAACGGACGGTCTAGCCTAGTTTGTAAATGCCAGAATGTGTAAATTAATGTTTTCCCAACCGCTGCGCCTTTTCGCTTCACGCGGTTGGTGACCAGCGCCACCCACGGATCTCCATTTTCCGACATCTACGACTTATAACCGGTGAACATGGTGCGGGTGCTCTCTGCAAGCTTAGAAGTATCGAAAGATAGCAGTAATGTAGTGGCGCGTTCGTGAATCGTTCAGGTGAGGACTTTGGGAATCGTGCGACCGATGGCAGGCGATCTACGTAAGGGACGAACGTTCGAACTTGTCTTGGCCCCGGGCTGGAATCAGACAATCACATGAAACGCAGTCATCTTCGGGAGCGAGTGCCGGGCGCGTAGCTCCTCAGATCTGGTGCCGTTCGATTGGACTGCGCAACCACCCGGTGGGCAAATATATGGGTACACACCTTTTTTGGTCGTCGCTCGAGTGGTAAGGGGTTGCGAATCGATATGTTTTGACTCAATAATATGTATGGAAGTCAAGTATCAAGCTGTTAGTCCTCCTCAGCTTGTATGAGGGTACCAGATCATCAATACCAAAACATAGTCCTTGTCTGCATTCCTTTGCTGGAGAGAGGGACGCATATCATCGAGGGAAGGCGAGCTCGCATTTGCCTAGAATCCTTTTATCTTCTATTATTCCGCAGACCCGGACCTTCCAGACGGATCGCCTTCTCCTGCTGTGTCTGATTGCAGTTCCGCGGCAGCTGTCATGAACCTGGACAAAGAATTGAACCAGTCACTCTCATAACATTGCGCGCCACGCACTGTGCAGCGTGGATGCCCGCGAGGACTCTCATCGCGTCCAGGTCGTTTTGTAGGTGTTCCATCAGATCGGCTGTTTGACCGACTGCGCGGGACATGTTTTTTAGGCTGGAAGCGAGCTGTGCATAGAGTCTGTCCTTGGCCTGGGTAGCACCGGAACGGCTCATCGTCGACGAAACGTGGGTCTTGATGATACAAAATTTCCCACGATTGTGCAGAGTGTGTTTCCATGGTACCACCTCACCCGATGTATCAGTATGTACAAATTTTAGCGACGGCTGGAACGTAGACATGGATTTGCCAGCCATTTGGATGACGGTGTGGTGGCTTCCAGTGCTCCGGTGTCCGATTACGAACAAGTCCCGGAGAGCTGCTGTGCCTGCGGCGTCGGGATCGTACACATACATACATAGCCCCGCGTTCCCTTCCTGTGTCTCCCTCTTTACTCTTCATTCACCATGTCTAGTACCCAGACACATTTTGACAAGGCCATTCAGGAGATCGAACACAGAAACCCCGCGAACAGGCCCGTCATCGATTTGTCGATACAGCGCCTCGACAACGGCGCGATCATTAACACGCAGGAGCGAATCATCAAAGACGTGCGTCTATCATATTTCTCCTTTCTGTCTGTCACACGCTCACTCATTCCAATCTTTGTCTTTTCGTCGTAGGCCGCCCAACCCGCCGCTAGCATCCCGACCGACGCTCAGTTCTTCTCCCCAGACGATCCGAGCAAGCCCAATCTCGATTTTCTCAAGGATCACTTCATCCACGAGGGCAGGATCAGGGAAGAACATGCCTTGTGGATCATCGAAAAAGCCACCGCTCTGCTCCAGAGTGAGCCCAACGTTCTGGACATCGATGCTCCTGTGACAGGTGAGATCCCGTTAGACGCCGCTGAGCGACGGTCTTGTGTCGATCCAATCGTCTCTTCCCCCTAGTCTGCGGCGACATCCATGGACAATACGTGCGTCAATCCGTTCCGCACCGGGCGTACTGCGCATATAGCTGATGCTATATCAAGTATGATCTCATGAAACTTTTCGAGAAGGGTGGAAACCCAAAAACGACTCGCTATCTGTTTCTAGGAGATTACGTCGATCGGGGATATTTCAGCATAGAGGTGCTCCCCCTTTTCCTCCTTGTCCAAACCACCTAAACTCCATCTCCTTCCAAGTGCGTTCTATATCTCTGGTCACTCAAGATATGCTTTCCCGAAAGCTTGTTCCTTCTCCGGGGAAATCATGAATGCCGACGTCTGACCGAGTATTTTACATTCAAAATAGAATGTAAGATATCCTTACCATTTCTGTCCTCTTTTCCTCATCTCCAGAGGTGACTAGGCCAACACAAGTATTCCGAGCGCTTATATGACGCATGCATGGATTCTTTCTGTGCCCTACCCCTGGCTGCTATAATGAACAAGCAGTTTTTGTGCATACACGGTGGTTTGTCTCCGGAACTGCAGACAGTTCATGACCTTCAAACGGTTCGCCTGTTTAGAGTGTTCTCTTGCTTGGTTGACTCATTCCATCAGTTAGCTGGACCGATTTCGCGAACCTCCAACGCACGGGTTAATGTGCGATATCCTTTGGTCAGATCCGACGGAGGATTTTGGATCGGAAAAGGGAAAGGAAAACTTTTTACACAATCACGTTAGAGGCTGCTCATTTTTCTTTACGTGAGTCTGTTTGCGCCATTCCGGTCTTGTGCAATCGATTGATCACTGTTTTCGATCAACAAGTTATTCAGCCGCGTGCAAATTCCTGGAGAGGAATAATCTATTATCGATAATTCGGGCTCATGAGGCCCAGGATGCTGGGTATGTACTGCTTTAAACTTTTCATGCTGGTATTGACATATACCATCCTCTTAGCTTTCGTATGTACCGGAAAGCCCAGGGTACTGGTTTCCCCACTCTCATTACCATATTCTCTGCACCAAATTATCTCGACGTGTACAACAACAAGGCTGCTGTGCTAAAATACGAGAACAACACCATGAACATCACGCAATTCAATTGTACGTCACATCCATATTGGCTACCAAACTTCAAAGATGTTTTCGAATGGAGTCTGCCATTCGTTGGAGAAAAGAGTGGGTTCTCTAGTATCGGGATTTTCTCGTGTCTCATTGAAATTTGTTCATCTAGTCACCGACATGCTCGTTGCGGTGCTCAACACGTGCTCCAAGGAAGAGCTCGAAGACGAACACGTCCAAGAACCACATCACGAAGAGCTCCGCGAGCGGAGAAGAGTCATCAAGAACAAAATTCTTGCGGTCGGGCGAATGGCCCGGGTATTCGCGGTTCTTCGGTGAGTAGGTGATTCTTATTTGCGTAGCTTCGAATGACACGTGACCTCATATAGGGAGGAATCCGAAAACGTCTCTGAACTGAAGAGCATATCATCTACTGGTAGACTTCCTTACGGAACGCTGGCACTTGGTGCAGAAGGCATCAAGCAAGCCATCTCAACCTTTGAAGATGCGTACGTATCCTATAATCATCTTCCTCTGCAAATCTGCATCACCAACGCATGACAGACGGAGATCAGATATTGAAAACGAGCGGTTACCACCCGCATCACCCACTACGGAAAAAGCTACCGCAAGCGCTTCCCTTGGAACCAAGCCGCCGGTCCAGGTCCAGTCGCCCACACCGACACCGATGGCTAACTTTATGCCCATTCCCGTGGTCTCGAGACCGATGACGCCCGGTTCGGATGATGGACGCTCCGAAACACCATCTCTCGAGCGTGCGTCCTCGCCCAGCGGCTCAAGTGTCAATTCGCCACCTACTCCGCCACCGCCACCTGCTGGTCCTCCCGCAACGACGAATTCGGATCGAAGGGGGAGTATGCGGTTGGGAGGGAGTCCGTCGACGAGGCAACGAGGTGTGCAGAGTGCGCTTTCGATCTTGCAGGCGGCGTTGGATGTGAAGAAGGGCGGTTCGAGTTGATGTCAATCGTATTGTATATCCATAGAATTTTTCTTGTCTTTTTCTTTTTGACAGAAGCGAGCCTGTCGCCAATTGGGGTGTCGTTTGATGGTAGATTATGTCAGCAAACACACTGGCAGGACCTTTGGTTAGCAGATCAAACAACTCCATTGTGCACGAGTCCATCATCCGTGCGCTCTTTATCAGTTTCTAATCGCGATCGTAAAGAAATAACACCGTGATTAACAAATGGATCTAGATATTTTGCCATCGGTTGGTTCTTCTCCCCTAATCGTCTATCCACACACACTGATTCACGCGTGGTAGGTCTATACGAAGAATTGTCGATCGCCTTTCGCGCACCTTACAAAGGGGCAGCAGCCGAAGGATTCCACGAGTATTTGACAGA
This sequence comes from Leccinellum luteum, assembly GCA_038091855.1. Taxonomy (NCBI): domain Eukaryota; kingdom Fungi; phylum Basidiomycota; class Agaricomycetes; order Boletales; family Boletaceae; genus Leccinellum; species Leccinellum luteum. Next base: position 2,235 of record JBBPPG010000366.1, on the reverse strand, counting down.
CTGCGAATCTCAATTCAAAGAAGAGGACTACGCTGGCAGGTTTTGTTCAATCGTTCAAATCTCAGGCACCAGCAAATCAAGGTTGTTGACCGAGGTGTGTATGCGCGTCGCATCATGGTTTCGCTATGCGCATATTCCACTGACCGTGGAATCGTATCGCTTCCTAGCTGTACAAGGAGGATGTAGTGGTGATCTTCATAAACGTGCGGGAGGTGGGGGACACGCTGTCGTTCCCTACGCGCGATTCGATCCCGACGGACATATTGACTCCTAAATATGTCACCACGGGCGAGTATGAGCGCGTCTGCATGGCGTTCTTCGTTGCTCTTTTCGATACCCTCCACGAACGTCTGTCGACCAGTCTGGCCACCCCCGATTCCAAGGTGGACGTCATGCAGTGGGCCGGGCAGATGTGCAACGTGAGCTACGACCAAAAGTCTGCGGCTAGACTTGCTTTGTTCAAAGAGCTCGGTGAAAGGTACAAGAAGGTAATCATGTCTTCTTTGACAAAATACCCCATTCTTTTCTAATGTTCTTTAGATTGATTGCCATAAGATGTTTGATCGCAGTGCTACCGCGCAGAACGATGGTCAAACAGCGCGACTCAAGGTTCCCCCTTTGGGTAAACGACACTACTGTATCCTGGATTTCTCGACTGAACTGTGCGATCTTTAGCAGGAGCAAATGCCGGGGTCGCCGAGCAATTCCTTATCTCCTATACCCGAATGGCAGGGTCCCTGGAGATGATCTTTGCAAGCAACGAATCCAACAGGCCCAAGTTGGTGATCGCGCTTGATGAAGCTCACACGCTAGGCGAACCTCGAGAATATTGTCGCCTGGGCGATATTTTATGTAGAGTTATCAGCCAGTATTCGCATGAAGAGAACCATGCAGTATGGGTCGTATTTGTGTCGACGACCTTTGTAGTCTCAGGTTTTTCACCGCCAGATCCAAAACGTGCAGTAATCCCTCTGCGTTCAAGAAGTATCTTGACTTACGTTCATTGCTTTCAGGTGTTTATAAAGGGACTGCTGCTCTGAACGAAAACACTTTCAGACAATTCTCTGCGCTGGGGTGGGACCAAAATGCACCAGGATTTGTGAAGGGCCAAGATTTGGAGCACGTCGCCCAGTTTGATAGCATTGCAGGCTTTGGAAGACCCTTGTAAATCTCTTTCCCGTTTGCTGTAATGCAGTGATCAGCTGAGTATGTATCCCTCCCAGGTGGCTCGCACAAAAGCGTGTCCTTTACTTCCCAGACAAGATAGTGGATTTAGCATCATATAAGCTATCCGGTGCAGGTGATTTCGATACAAGGAAAACGAGTCATATCCTCGCTGTGTTTGGACAGCGGTTTGGACTACATGTCAGATTCGGACACCCGGAGTCGGCAGTGTAGGTGGAGACCGGCGTTGCGAGTCACCTACGAGTCTGCCTTTCGTCGACCTTGGACCGCAAATGGAGGAAGACAATGTATCCTTCGGAACCGCTGGTTTCGTGCGGGGCGGCACATGCTCTGCACCAACCGCCTCAACTCTTGGAGCGCGCCATGGTCACGCTTTGGAAGGTGGTAGAGTCCCAATCGATCGACGCTGGTCATGGTAGCGAACTGGTCGGCCGATTACTTTGGCTCCTATCGAAAGACCTGTTCGTTCGTACGCTGCCCAAGCCCGATATGGATATGGACTACAAGTCGATCGGAACGTTGACGGAGTGGAAACAGAATCTCCGAGATCGCACAATGATTCCGGTTACCGGTTGGCTTGAGTTCACGTTCGGATCACAGGTATGGGGCGAAGATGAGACGCAAGCGTCTCGCAGGCGCAAGACGTTTGAGAACGCTTATCTGGATTTCTATGGATGGAAACCTGATCTTTGACCAGGAAGGGTTCGTGAGTGGGTCTTTCGAATTCCATCTTTGCAAGGTATTCTTTTCGACTCTGAATGATTTTCTGCGCAGTTGGGAGGAATGGACGGAACGGCTCTGGTTACGAACGACCGCAGTACAGTGTCCTCACCAACAGCCTCTCCTCGATAAGGTGATACCCATCTACTCTAAAGGTGAAGGAGAGGAAAGCGCCTCAAAGGGATCGCGAATGTCGCATATTTTCATAACTGAAGAGATCGGATCGAAGAGTTCCCGAGATGCTTTGGACACCATCAGCCTAACCGACGAAAACCTGGGTGACAGACACGGCGGACCTCCCTACATATTCATCTTGGCCGACTTTGGCCG
>JBBPPG010000365.1:0-26952 GCA_038091855.1 Leccinellum luteum | reverse complement strand
CCACACAACGTGCACGATTGTGCACGTTGTGTGGTCGCTTCTGCACGCTGCCGCCGTTTCTGTTCACCGATCCACCCCCATCCCTTCGAGTCGCTTGTAGACGACGACGACGTCCTTAGTACCCCGCCGTTGCCCTCGTCAGCATGCAGGAACGTCTGCACAATGCACAAGCATTCTGCAGTCATTCCTGCACGCAGCCCTGACGGCCCTCACCGTCACCACTACTATCTATCACATGCCCGCACCCGCACCACATCATAATCTGACCTCTTTCTTTGGGCGTTTCGACCTTCAGACGTCTGATTCTCCTTGCACGCTAACTAGGTGCATTGCAGCTTTTTTTTCTCTAAGTCCAACCACCATGAGCTAAGTATTCACTTCGTGGACTCCTTCAAAGTTTTGTTTGTAACGTATACACGCACACACCATACACGCACAGCGCACACACTGGCACCATCCCTCTCCTCACCCCGCCCTTGCCCTCGTACACGCATACATCCATGATGATCCACCTTCAATGTTGCTGTCACCCTCCAAGTTGCTTACGGTGTGCATGTATCTCGGGTAAACCCGTGAATGTCCCTATGCCTGACCTTGTCCACCCCGCCGGCGCACCCCACAACAACGAACACAACCATAACGTGCCGCAGCGCCGGCACTCAACGACGATGGTGCGGTGACGACGCCAGTCCCCCACTTGGAGTAAAATCATTTTGATCGTCTTAATCGTCTTAATCCTGCCCCGGGAGTCCCTTTTACTGATTTGTTCTCTTTCGGCACTTTTTCATAAGGCCGTGCACAAATTACTGGCTGGTGCTCAGGTACACAGGATCAGGCATGTGTATGTGTATGAGTTAGTAATACTTTATATATCGGGAATGATCTGTAGGGGTGAGTGCTCGGACGGTTAGGTCACTAGTAGAAAAACTTACTATATTAACCTAGATTCATCCAAGCAATAGTCGATCCTGAGTATATCGAGCAGAATCTGTGCATGTATCAGTTCTGGCGTAACAAAGGAACTTGCTGTATTGGCATTGGCCTGGGTGCTCAGGCCTCAAGCTGCATACGTACTCAGGCTGCATACACAGGAACAGGGTCTTACTCGGAGTTTGTAATACTTGTATATCGGGAATAATCTGTAGTGGTGGGTGCTCAGCGCTCAGACGGTTGGATGATTATGTACTAAAAAAACTTACTGTATTGGGCTAGATCCATCCGAGGCATCAACCAATCCAGAGTATACTGGGCAGGATTTGTGCATGTAGCAGTTCTGGCTACGAGAAGACCCGCCAAGTCAGACAATTGTGTGTGTTTACCTACGTAGCCGCTTAGTTCGTGCCGCCCAGCTCTCGGTTCGTTAAATAACCCCAAAGTTCTCCTCAGACCCTCATCCCAGTCTTGTAAATAGCCTCTACGTTATCCGGGCACCACTACTATGTCCACCTTCAAGTTGCAGCCCCGACATGTTTGGTGTGGTGTTCCGCTACAACATCTCCTAGCTATGCCAATCCAGGAGCCCCTTGGCAATCCTGCCAATCACAGTGTACTCCACCACCACGTCCTCGCCGAGTATAATATATATTCTGGCATTGTTGCTGATATACTTGCCTGTGAGGCATTCTACGAATCGGTGCGTCGAGTTTCCCCACCAGAAAGCCCCCTCTGATAAAACCAAAAACAAAAGACGCCGTTGCTGCAGCCTCTGTCTTATAAAGACACAGTGCGGAGCTGGTCTGAGGCACTCATCCAGACGTACACTGCCAAGGATCAGGCCTCCTTGAATACAGCACAACAGGAGTTTAAGGAGTATGAAAGTGATATTGTGGATATTGTTGGCAATGGGACTTACCAGCGCATACTCCGGGAGTATCAGCGTGTTATTGGAAAGCAGCTGGCTGACAACGACTTCACCAAATCTCACGAACATGAACTTATGGTAAGCCTAGTGTTATCGTCATAATATGCTATGATCACAGCTCACATATATGTTAGCCCTCTCCGTCAACTTCTGATTATTCCTTAGATTGAATTGGTGCTCCATTTGTTTGCTCGTCTCACTTCTCTATAAGTTGTAACGATTATGTACCACCTAACTTTATCTATGCCAGTCACGGTCATGTTTGTATGTACAACACTAGTCTCTGAAGGTTGCTGCGCTGCCACAGATACCCACGACTCTCATGGTAGTTTGATAAAGAGGCTCTCTCCTATTCCTAGCGAAGTCATAAGTTCACAGTAGCACGAAAATCTACTTTCCACGGAGCCTCAGGCTATTGACGGAAACGCCCGCATCCATAATTACCCTATCGCATCCTGAACCAAAATGCCAGCATTATTGGTTGCCATTCCGCTGAGACGGTCACATGAGAGCCGTAGCGTCGCAGTGGTACCCACAAGTGCAGATCGAACACACTAGCCTCAGGACATTTGGTCTCGTTCCATACAAGGAAACATCCATCCGGGCCGGCTTTGGAAAGACACTGTGCAAACACCTTTGACGGTGGGCGTATCTACATCGGTTGGGGCGCGGTGCGTACCCTGACTTTATTATCAGATAAATCTGTATTTACTATTTATCGTCTCTTCATGCACGCCATGCCTGCATGTTGCAAACAGCCTGTGAATGAACTACCTCTCTCGCAAATGTACCCCCATCTGAAAATCATCAATCAAGATCTGCCCGAAGTATTGGCACAGGCAAAGGATGTGAGTTGTATGTCCATTGTTCTATCAGTTTGCTTGTATATTTCAGGCCAACTATTCTCAAATCGTATCATGATCATTGAAGGGGAGCTCGTTTTTTGGCTTCACAACATAGGCGTGGGTTAAGGATGCATCAGAGACACTGCAAAATAACCACGTTGAATTCGTTCCTCTAAACTTCTCCGAGGGAAGTCCTGTCCATGGCCAGGACGTGTACTATGTACGTGTTTATTCCCTCTATCTTCTTCAGATTCGACTGAATTCAAATTTTAATGCTCCTGCAGCTCCGTCATATCATCCGCAATTGGCCTGATGATGAAGCTGCAACCATCATGAGGAATGTGAGGGGTGCCATGGCCCCTCATAGTCGGTTGCTGATTCGTACGTCCTCGATGACTTTCACGCCTTCACTGATGACTTATCTCTACTTGATTCTTGGGCTGTGAATAGACGAGTATGCCTTGGGCCCCGCTGTCCGCGATCCCAATTCAAAATCATATGGCATGGACGTCGCACCCGAACCATTATTATCCAGCTTTGGGAACGGAAGTATCAGGAAGTATCAGCAGGACCTAAAGATGTGGGTCATGTTCAACGCCAAGGAGCGGACACTGGACGAATTGATTACATTGGGGTGAGTCACTGGCTTCGCTTTGTCTTGACCGTCCCTGTTTCGTCTCGCCATTGCTTATCTTTTGTTGTTGTTAAAGGACTGCAGCCGGTCTGCGGTTGGAAAAAGTCTATGATCTTGGAGAAGACGTAGTTCTGGAGTTCAGAATGGTTACTTGACGGCTGAGAAATGCCAGTGACCATTCGTCAGGTACATTTTGGGTACATTCCTCACTTTCTGGAGTCGCTGTAAACTTGTGGGCAATCACATACCACAAATACTAAATAAACCAGGATTACGCACACTGTATCGATATAGCTATAGCCGAGACTAGACGAGCGACCGACAGGGAACAGAGGTTGTGCGCACACTCTGATCCCGGTGTTTATGGGATGCGCCATCAAGAATGCAAAAGTCGTTGCGATATCGCTCGGGTGTCTTCAGCGTCTCATTGCGCCCAAGGCGGTCCCGCAATCCACCTTGCCCCGAGCCAGGGTGTCGACATCCGACTACGCATTCAACAAACTCTAGTCTCCCTTATAATCAACTTTCCTTCTGTTCATGGAGATCTACTGGGCGAGGTATGTTTTTCCGACGCTCAAAATCACGACTCTGAACGTGTGTGCAGGCCCTTCTTTCGTGCTTCAAGCTACAAGACTCCCGGATTGCGGTCATGTCGTCCACCGCTGCTGTCACGCTTCGTCTATTAGTAATGTTCAAGTTCGTCGTCGACAAGATGGTCGAAGAGGACAAACAAGATTCTCTGGATCCAGATTTGCTGGAAGAAGTGACTCAACTACCGCAGTCCTGGGACCGTTCGCGAAGGATGCGTACTCGGTCTTTGAGGATCTGTGTCTGCTTTCCAACTCGGTGGAACCCCACTTTCTCGCTCTCGAACATCTACACAAGACTTTCGCGGTCGAGAGCGTCGAGAGCGTCGTCACGAACTATCACGAACTATTCCGAAAGGTATATATCCATGTCCTTTCCCATGATGATGTTCATTCCTTACCATGCCACAGCACGAGCAGCCTTTGATGCTCCTTAAACATCACCTTTGCCCGATGTCAGATGTTACCCAAGTCGTTGTCGGAAAGACACCTGTTTCCTCTCACGCTCCGATGTACTCGCGTCGTTTTCTTGCTTTTGAAACAGTTCTCGTTCGAACTGAAGATGGAGGCCGAGGTGTTCCTCGTGTTATTGATCATATGGAGGCACTTTAGAATGCGGATTATGTCCTCACGATGAAGGGTGTCCAACCTTCTCCTGACAGAAGATCAAGTACGTTCGCAGGTGGTCCCAACGCTCCGTCATGGTCCCGGTCTGTCTCTGGGCCAACAGGTAATACGCCACAGAGACAGATCATCATCTTCACAGTCACAATCCACTCAACATCCTCTTTTGGCAGACATCAACCCCGACAACGTCCAGCTCGCCATTCAGCGTCTTTTCGAGGCTTCCAAGAATTTGGAAGATTCGGCATTCCAGGACTTTGTGAATGCGTTATGCAAACTGAGCTCGGAGATTATTGGCATGCAATCTGATGCGACGGAGGTGTTTCGCGAGGGGGGAGAGTACCGACGAACTCACTGCTTCTGTTTCCTCTGCTGGTCTGTCTCCTCGAAATGACCTCCTCCATCGGAGACGTGTCAGTGGTATCCATTTTCCAAGGACTTTGGTAAGTTCGATTTGTGTAGTAGTCAGAAAGTCATCCTTCTTAAGTTTCGTTGACTCAAAGCGCTCGGGCGACTCTGGAGTGGAGAGATTGGGTACTGTTGCCACGCTGAACATCCATCGACTGATTTACAGGGCTCCGGAAGTCGCTTGGAACACGACCACTAAGCATTTACTGTCCGTCATCAGTCTCCCTTCCGCACCCCAGGCCATCTGCGTTCAAGCTGCCCGTGTTCTCGATGAGATATTGGTCGTTGTTCCACGCAATCTGTCGAGCACGGGAGATCTGCAAGCCTAAGGCGCAGCGTCTCGTGTTGGACGTCCTTTCCAAACAGATCGTACCGATCCGAAGTTGGCGCTGCTCACACAAGCACGAACGTCGAGCTGCGTCGTATGGGGTTGGAAGCTTTGCATCAGATACTCCAGGCATCTGGACACACCCTTCAAGTTGTCGGGTGGGGTAGTATCTTCTGCTCGGCAGCGTCTGCAAGTTTCTTGCGATCGATGAAGAGGGTGTGCCCGTCTTGCCCGTCTGGACCCACTTTCCAGGTGTCGCGCATCCGTCTCCGGATACTCCCGATATCTATGTCAATCTCGATAAGACGACATGACGTGCCGCGAGGAATGCAGGTGTCACCACTTGTCGCTGCACTCTCACTATGCATACGGGCATGAAGTTGAAACTTGGTACATACAACCTATGGGTTTATAGCCTTGCGAACGAAGTCGAAAACGAGTATATACCGTGACTTAGACTGATTAATAATCACTTATGATCGGATGGAAAGTTCGGGGGCACTTCATTTCACCTCCCGAAGTGGACGAAGTCACTTCTCATGCATGTTAGGCAAAAAGCCAGAACACAACTCAACGGATGACAATGGAAAGGAAATTGTAGATTGAGAATATCAAACGTAGGGAACATACATGCAGGTATCAACTCTTATATACTATATGTACTTACTTCAGGGTAGGTTTATGGAATGTTCTATAACATTCTACGTTATTCTATACTATTCTCGGAGAGTTCCGTGATGGGATTAACTATGACGTCTGGTAGGGGCATGGGCATGAAAGGTTCTGACATTACCCCCCTCTTAAGACCCTTTGCTCTGCAAAGGTTGGGTGGAATATCAAATGAGTTTGGTGGTACGTGGTTGATAGAGTCTCGAAAGGCTAAGAAATCGGGATCGGATAGATAGGAGTCTTTAGATGTGGTGGCGGATGACAGGTTGCAGTGTAGGCAGGAGCATCCATTTTCTGCAAAGCGTACTCATACTGTTTTGGAAGGACGAATAGCGACGGGATGTTTTCGGTGGAATGTTTTAAGGGCGTCCTGTGTGTTTGTTAAATCAGATGCTTTCTTCCATTCGTCTTCTTCTCTCGGGAATCCTTTCCAATGTACGAGGTATTCTATGTTGCCTCGTCGTTCTCGTGAGTCTACAATTTCCTCGATTTCTTGTTCCTCTCGATTATTAATTAGGTCTGGTGGTGGAGGTGGTGGTTTCTTTTGGATTTCGAATTCCCCTTTTACGTAGGGGTATAGGACTGATTCGTTTTGTACTGGCCAAATACTCCTCCATTTATTAGGTAGTTTAAGTCGGTACACTGACTTTCCTACTTTTTCCACTATTTTAAATGGACCATATTGTTTGACATCTAGCTTCTTAGAAGGTTGATCGGTTCGGATGTTAGTCACTTCGAGTAAAACTTCGTCTCCTGGTTTATACTCAGGTGGTGTTTGTGCTTTCCGATCATAGAAGCGTTTCATATCTTCCGCTGCTTGTTCTAGGGATTCTTTCACTAATTTGTGTCTCTGTTTCATCTCATCTACGAACTCAGTAGCAGAATCGTTTGGTGTTCTCTTCTGCGTTGTTACGACAGTGGGATTTTGTCCGTAGTTGAGAACGAAAGGGGTTTTGTTGGTTGCACTAGATGTTTGCAAATTGTGTGTGAACTTGGCTAATGGGAGCCATTCGACCCAATCGGACTGTCAATGGTTAACATATACCCGAAGGTATTGTTCTACTAACGTGTTAAAGCGTTCAGTTTGTCCGTCTGTTTGTGGGTGGTAGGCTATTGAGGGATTTCCTTCAATTCCAAGTAGCCAGCAAAACCCTTTCATGAACGATGACACAAATTGTGGTCCTCGATTGGAGACAATTTTCCTGGGTGTTCCATGTAATTTGAAGACGTGATCTTTGTAGATTTGGGCTATGCCTTCTGCTGTTATTGTGGAAGATACAGGGAACAGATGGATCATTTTGGAAAACATGTCTACAATATTGAGGATAGCATCTTTTCCTTGGGATTCTGGTAGCAGTCTGATTATGTCAATTGATATTATTTCCCATGGTGACGAGGGAATTTCGTTCGGATGTAGAGGGGTTCTCTTTGCCTTAGGTTTAACCTTTTGGCATTGATCACAATCCTGAACGTATCTTTTGACATCTTTTCGTATCGTCAGCCAATAGTACCGTTGTTTAATCAGATCGCCGGTTCTCTTTATTCCTGGATGTCCTGCTGTTGCATGATCATGATGTTGGTTTAATACTTTTTCATGCAATGTTGGTACAGCTGGAATATATAACAGTTTCTTCCAGTGAATCAGATCTCCCTTGATCGACCAAGGATCTCCCTGTCTGATCGCCACCTTAACCATTTCTTTGACTTCCGATTGATTATCTCGGATCAAGTCTTCGATGGTTTTTGACTTGCAGATATTTGACTCTGGGAGGACAATTTGTTGTTTGTTGTCTATTTTCCCTTTGTCGTAGTCCGCTCATCTGGATAGTCCATCGGCTGGATTGGTTTTTCCAGGTCGATAGGTTACTGTGTAATGATATTCAGACAGTAACTGTAACCATCACACTTGTCATCGAGAAAGGTCTTGTGGTCTTTTGAAGAACTCTAGGTTCTTATGGTCGGTTAAGATCTCGAACGGGTTTTTGGCATCTAGAAGGTATTGGCACCATTCCTTTAATGCAAAGATGATAGCGGCCATTTCTAGATCGTGTGCATGATAGTTTCTTTCCGCGTCATTAAGTGATCTGGATATAAATGCTACCGGATGCCAAACTTTGTCTCGTCGTTGCATGAGTATCATGCCTAATCCCATTCCTGATCCATTCGTTTCAATTCGGAATGGATCTTCATCATTGGGCATGACTAGAGCAGGTGCGGTTGTCAACGTCGACTTTAGTTGTTCGAAAGCCTTCTGACATTCATCTGACCACTTGAATTCTCTCTTTTCCGACGTTAGTTCATTTATCGGTCTAGTGATTTTTGAGAAGTCTTTGACAAATCTCTGATAGAAGTTTAAGAACCCGAGGAATCCTCTAAGTTCCTTCTTCGATTTCGGTATTGGCCAGTCGACCACTCCTTTGATCTTTACAGGGTCTACTTTGACCATCTAATGTGATGTGATTAATCCTAAATATTCTGTTTTGGATTGTTCAAAATGGCATTTGGTGTGTTTCAAATATAGTTTATTGTCTCTTAATATCTGAAGCACTTCTCTGACAATCTTTCGATGTTCCTCTAGGGTTTCTGTGTAGATCATGATATCGTCTATGTAAACTACTACTTTTCCTCAATTGATCAGATCTCGGAATAAGGAGTTCATCATAGTTTGGAACATCGCAGGGCTGTTTGTGAGTCCAAAGAACATTACTAATGGTTCGAATAGTCTGCGATTTGTTTGGAATGCTGCTTTCCATTCATCGCCTTCTTTGATCTGAATGTTATTATATCCCCATCGGACATCGAGAAGTGTGAAGCACTTGGCGGTTTTGAGTTTATCGACAAGTTCTTGGATGAGAGAAAGTGGATATCGGTTTTTTATAGTGATGTCGTTTAACTTCCGATAATCCTGTACTGGACGTAATTGACCGTCTTTCTTTTTAATGAAGACGAAGCGAAGGGTGATTTTGATGATCTAATTCGTCCAGATGTCAAGTTTTTTTCCAGGAACGCATCAAGTTCTTTTTGTTCATTGACTGTTAGACTGTAGGTTTTGCAATCTACTTTGTGATTTACTTCCACTAGTTCGATAGCATGGTCCCATGGTCTGTAGGGAGGTAGAGTGTTGAAGTTTTCCTTGTCAAAGATATCTTTGTAGTCGTGGTAGTGTTCGGGCACTATGTCTTCGAAGGTCTTAGATCCTTGCTTTTTCTTTTCGAATTCGTGTATTGCAAGGTCTTGAGCTGTAGATCTGGCTTCAAGATATGTTTCGACGTTAAGTTTGAAGAGTCTACCCCCTTCTTGCAGTCGAGTGCACTCCTGGGCCTCAAGATCATCATCCTCTTCAATCGGGCCAAGATCTGGGATGTGGTCATCACAATTAAATGTAATTAGACCTTTGGACCAATCAATAGTAGGATTATGACGTTTCAACCAGTCAAAACCGAGGAAAATAGGGTGAGTCCCTAAGTCTGTTACAGCGAGGGATAACTTTTCGACATGGTCGTCGATTGTCATTTCTACCACTATGAAATGTGTGATAGCTCCTCGACTGTTGGGTGTTCCGTCAGCATTATAGACCGGGATTGGTCGTGGTAGGGAGTGTATAGGTATCTGATTTTTTTGTACATATGATGCATCAATTGATGATCCGGTACATCCTGAATCAACTAGGGCATTGACTTTGAAGAGTTTACCATTATCGGTTAGGATGGAGCATTTAGCATCAAGTAATGTTTGTTTTGATGATTTTCGTCGGATGAACTGTGGAGGGTTTTGAAGCTCACGAATGGTCATGTGGGCTTCTTGATCTATCATCGATTTAACTGCTTCGACTAGTTCTTTGTTTACTTCTAGTTGTCAGCTATCGTGTATGAATGATCTCAGATGTGTTTGTGCATGTTCAGAATCCTTTTCATGACACACTCGTTTAATCCATTCTACTGACCAAGGATCAACCGTGTTTTGCCATGATGATCATTCCTTGTTAGGAATTTCAACGGTGTTTATAGACTTTGGCAATGGCTGATCAGGCACTTGCTTTGGTCTTGATAGGATTCTTACTTGTTTTGTGACCTCTGGTTTCTTTGATTCATCCGTAGATCCAAAGCCTTTTTCTCCTCATTCTGTTTCATCAAGGTTGTTAACCTCTTCTACTCCGGGTGTGGAGATCTTTTCGAGGATGAATTGGGCTATTCGGTCTCCTGGATTGACCTTGAACTGGATGTCACTAAAGTTAAACAACAGGACTTTGACTTCGCCTCAATAATCAGAATCTATGATGCCTGCTCCGACATCGATTCCGTGTTTCACAGCTAAGCCACTTCGTGGTGCTATACGTCCATAATGTCCCTTAGGGACTTTTACTTTCAAACCAGTAGCGATTATTGTTCGGCTGCGCGGAGGTACTACAGCTTTCTCCGTAGCAGACAGGTCTAACCCTGCTGCATCCGAAGATCCTCTCTTAGGTGTTCTTGCTTCACTTACTGTTTTTACAAATTGGAGTGTTTCAGTCTGGTCTGTAGATCTGTTCAACAGATTATATTTATTCTCGGAGACTACAGATTCCTTAGGACAAGTATTCGACTGTACTACTGTCCTACTTGAAAACACTCTTCTACACAACATATTTCTGCTGCTAATTTGTCCATGTTCGAGTAACTCAACATATGACCTTTAAAGGTCATTTCTCTCTGCTACTGCTTGTGAGGTTTGAAATGCTCTTTGCAAGGCCAAGCCTTTCCACAATGATAGCACAGTCCTGCTGCGCACACTGCTCCGATGTCCATTGGAATGCCTCCAGTGGTGCCAAAGGTTCCGGGTGTGTTTGGTCCAACAGGCTTCAATGCTGTTGTCTGTGTCGCAGCGGGGGTGGTAGTCATTTGTGTAGTGGGCTTTTTCCACGTAGTCGACAAAGTATTCAAGGAAGAGGACTTGTGGGCGGATATTTCACAGAGGGTTCTATCGGTGTCCTTTAGTTCCTTGATCCATTCTTCAAATGTTCCTGTCTTAACGATGCCTTTAACTTGGCGTTCAATGAATTCGACTATCTCGTTCTTGACGCCGTTCCTTAGGACATCGATCAGGACTTTTGACATTGCTTTCACGTCGACTTCTGCTTCAAAGATCAAGTGGCACATGCGAATCATGAACTCTTCAACGGACTCCTTATTATACTGCTTCATCGTTGTGAGCTTTACGAAAGCTTCACGTTTGTCAGATTTGTTGCTAAACTCTTTGATGAGATCCTGAATGAAGACCTCAACATCCCATTTCATCTGGTCAATGTTCTGTCTACACCAAAGGTCGGCGAAACGTCCTGCAGCATTATCACCTGTCATGTACGACAGTGTGATTAGGATTCTTTGGTGTCCGTCGGGTCCAGGGTAATCGAACCCAGTGAGATATAGGCTCAATGTTTGCATCCACTGTTTGAACTTCTTCTTGTCTCCCGTGAACGGTTCCAGTTTCACCATCACTGATTTCCCCAGTCCACTCCTCGAGGTAATAGGTGGAGTCCTCACAGTTTGGAATCCAGCCATAAAGCAGGCCTTGTTCGGACTCAATGAATCGGAACGTGGGATGTTGACTTGGTACCTCGGTTGAGGTTGACGGATTAAAGGCGGGTAAGGAAGTGGTTGGCCTTGGGGAGTGGGAGACATATTCTTGCCAAGCCTCATAGGATTGGGTAGATTGATTGTTGGTTGAAGCGCCACCATAAGAGGCATCTTTGGTGGGGGCCCCACAAAAGCAGGGTCTTGTTCGAGTGCCTCTCTCCAAGTCGTGTAGTCTACGTAAAATTCCTCCAAGGTGGTGTATATGTGGGAACCCATTGTACAGACATTCCGTGTAGGAGATATAGGGATCGGGGAGGCACGACTTGCCATCACGGATGCTCAGGGGTTGTGGATCGACGCGGCGACACCCCCTGTAGTATCCATCTCTAATTCGGTGGCTTGTTGGAGTCCCAATGAAGCGGCTTCAACTACTGACAAAGGCCTCAAGGTCAAGTTGTGGCGTGTCGATGAAGTCATTGGGTTCGGGGATATTGTATAAAATGGAGATAGGAATGATGACTATGTGGTTCTGCAGTGATACTCACGAAGAGACCAATGACACAGATGGAAAAAGGATATAAAGAAAGCTGTAAAATAAACCGCGTCACGAGCGCAGTCATTTGTCAAGGGAACCAGAGGATTCAGGTCTTTACTCATCAACCCTAGTGAAGGCAACCTTTAACCCAATACGGGCCTTGGCACCTCGACTCGAAACAAAGACTTAAGAGGGATCTGTATAGGCTAGAGGGAATCCAACCAGAACAAGACTGGCTTGTTCGGTGGTCTGCATTCAAGTATATATACGGTACAAAGACGTGCACGGACCAGCTTAGGGCAGGCCGTGGCTTACTAACTACTGACTAAGGCGTAACTGTTCTACTATATAAGGTTAGAGTGTTCTCACGAGTGTGGGATAAAGTATTACACGAGGTATGACGTCATAGATAACAGATAAGGGCACGTGACATCACGTGATCAATCATGTGATAGTTGACTAAGCAGGTCACGTGACTTCGAAAGAGTGAAACGAAAGTAAAAAGTTAGGTGATAAATTAGGGAACGTAACATCACCCCCCAACTAGGCCTGAGATTCCAGATCAGGCGGAGGTTCAGTGGAGCCATTGGTGAAATTTATCACCGGAGTGGAGAAAATACCATCGAATAAAGTGCGAGACATTTTAAGACGACGGGGAGCCGAAGGTTTACGGCGGTGGAAGTCGTTGATAGCTCCCTGAGCATTTTTCAACGCGGAGGCTGGCTCCCAAGTTCTATCGGATTCGTCATATCCTTTCCAGTGTACCAGATACTGAAAACCGCGACCAATGGGGCGAGAGTCGACGATGTGGTCAACCTCAAACTCTTCTGTTCCTTCATCGTTGACAGAAACAGGTCCGGGACGCACAACGGGCTGTCCAGGCAATGGTTCAATGTAACGTTTGACCCGGGACACATTCACCGTCGAGCGAGCCTTCACGGATTTCGGGAATAAGAGTTCCACGCTATTGGTATATACGTTCACGATTTGGTACGGTCCGATCCATCGTTCCGTTAACTTGCGAGCTGGTCGATCGTCAAGATCTAGGTGTTCGGTGCTAAGCCAAACTAAGTCTCCTATTTTGTATTCCGGCGCTGCCGAACGATGTTTATCCGCCTGAACTTTCATCCTGGCGCGGGTTTTCTCAAGATTATCTTTAGCCATTTGTAGGTTGGCTTTCATGTCACTAGCGAATTCCTGAGCTGCCGGAGCTTTCACTGTGGTTGGTTCGAACGATAAGCGAGGGGCGAAGGTTTTTGTTAACTGGAACGGCGTGAAACCAGTGGAAGACGATTGTGTGTTGTTAAAGTTAAACTGGGCGAGGGCTAGCCATTCGACCCATTGATCTTGTTTTTCGGCAGTGAAGAGACGGAGATATTGAGTAAGTTCGCGGTTAATGCGCTCCGTTTGTCCGTCGGTCTGAGGGTGATACGCCGTAGACATCTTCTTTTCGATTTTTAATAATTTAAAGAGGTCTATCATCATTTGACTAGCAAATTGTGGTCCTCTATCCGAAACCAGAGAGTCGGGAAGTCCATGATGCTTCCATACGTAATCACGATACAGCTCTGCTGTTCCTTTCGCTGTAACCGTTTTGTGCGTAGGTACGAACGCTACTTCTTTTGAGAATCGGTCTACGACCACTAGCACGCTGTCAAAGCCATGCGAGAGTGGGAGTCCGGTAATGAAGTCGGCGGATACGCTTTTCCATGGTCCCTCGGGGACTTCTAACGGTTTTAACAGTCCGGCTGGTGCTACGTTTGTCGGTTTCATGCGAGCGCATCGATCGCAAGCACGGCAGTAATCCTGTATTTGCTTTTTGGCTCCTGGCCATGAGTAGTAACGCGTGATGAATTCCAGCGTCTTTTCTGCGCCCTTATGTCCGAAGAAGGGGTGATCATGGAATTGCGTGATCACGGACTGACGGAGTTCCGTAGGAACCCAAAGTTTGTCGTTATAAAAATATAATCCTTCACGGAGGATCGACCCGTCGGGAGTTTTATAACCCGAATGTGTGGCTTTTATTTTATCAAAGAGTGTTATCTCTTCAAGAGATCGTATGCGAGATTGTGGAATGAAAATCATTTGTTTATTGTCGTTTTCTATTCCTTCCATGTGGTCTTCTCGTCTAGAGAGTGCATCTGCCTTTCCCATTGAGGTACCGGGTTTGTTAACGAGTGTGTAGTCAAAGCGAGATAGGTATAGAGCCCATCTGGCCTGACGTCGGTTGAGATCCTGACTCTTCATAAAATATTGCAGATTCTTGTGATCTGTCCATACGTCGAAGGGGTGTCTAGCACCTTCCAAGTAGTGTCGCCATTGCTCAAGCGCTAGGATGATCGCGAGCATTTCTTTATCGGCAATCGGATAGTTCCGTTGCTCTGGCGTCATGGAGTGTGACATATAGGCAACCGGGTGCCATTTGTCATCCTTCAATGTGGAGAGCACAGCTCCCGTGGCGAAGTCTGAGGCATCGCATTCGACCCGATATGGTGTGGTATCATCTGGGTACGCAAGTACCGGGGCGGTTGTGAATCTTTGTTTGAGCGTGTCAAACGCTTTTTGTTGGGCTTCTCCCCAGCTCCAGGGTTTATCTTTTTTTGTAAGGTCGTGTAAGGGTCTCGCTTCCAAACTGTAGTTGGTGATGAAGCGGCGATAGAAGTTTGCTAGACCGAGGAAGCTTCGAACTGCTTTTACGTTCGTGGGTGTGGGCCATTTTGCAATGCCATCAAGCTTCTCTTTATTCATCGAAATTCCATCGCAAGAGACGTCCATGCCTAGCATGTCGACCTTTTATACTCCGAAGAAGCACTTCTCGGGTTTTACGAATAAATCATTTTTGCGCAGGCGTTCTAACACCCTTTTAACCATAGCCTGATGGTGTGCTTCGTCTCCATGTGTGAATATAAGTAGATCGTCTATGTATATAATTACAACATCGTCCATATCGGAAAAGATCTCGTTCATCATTTGTTGAAACGTTGCCGGGGAATTGCACATCCCGAAAAACATAACAGTGGGTTCGAACGAGCCAAGATGGCAGACGAAGGCGCCTTTCCATTCGTCACCTTCTTTGATTCTCACGTTGTTGTAACCCCAACGGAGATCCATCTTGGTGAACCTTGTGGCTCCTTTTAATTTATCTACGATCTGACTAATGAGCGGGAGAGGGTAGTTGTTTTTAACAGTTCCCTCGTTTAGATATCTATAGTCCATAACCATCCTTTTCTTTCCGTCCTTCTTGGGAATAAAGAACACCGGGGATGTTTGGGGCGATTTAGAGGGGCGTATATAGCCCTTTGATAATTGGTCTTCCACGAACGCTTTGACCTCATCCTGCTCGGTCGGGTTCAGGGGAATTAATCTGCCTTTTTTTGGAACAAAGTCCGGTTTTAGGTCGACGGCATGATCCCATGGTTTCTTTTCGGGCATGCGTTCACTAGCCTTCTTCGAGAAGACATCAAGGTAATCGTGGTAGACTTCCGGCACGAGTTTGAAAGCGTCTTCCGGTTCGATTCTATCGGCCGGGTTTGGGGCTGTGGTTCTGTAAACATGCTCTGCATAGTTCTTTTCTTCTTCTTCTATTCTGGCTAAGTAGATAGCGTTCAACGCATGGCAAGAGTGTGGGCACTTGTTAAGCTCTACTGTGCCTTTGATCCAATCGATGGAAGGGTTATGTTCGCGGAGCCAAGTGTAACCAAGGATCATGTGATTCTTTCCAAGGTTAGTGACGTCGGCTGTTATTTTCTCACGATGTCCCTGATAATCGATGATCATTTCCGAGGTGTATGCAATACCTCCTGCCGAGTTGATTGTGCCATCTACGTTGTAAACCGGTACAACGAGCTCTAGAGGTTTCAAGGGAATTCTCTGAGCTTTAGCCCATTCGGTATCAATAAATATTCCGGTAGCACCACTGTCTAAGAGTGCATTTACGGCAATGTTTTTGGTTTTCGTAATTATATCGATTTTTATGGTTAGTTCTCTTGGTGGGCGCAGAGTGCGGACCTTCCGCTCAGTCGGGATCTGAGGGTTTGAACTATTTTTTATTTCTGTGTAAGCCGAATTAAGCCTCCCTTCCCGGGGAGCACGCTCTTTCGAGATCGCAGCTTCGGTTGATTCGTCTGGTAGGCTACCACATCGAGACGAATATGTAGATAAGGAAGAAATAGTTGGTACATAGTTTTCGTCCATGGCCATTTTAGCCATTTCACGCATATCTAATACAGGGATATTTTTTTGTACATTATTGATGATGGGAGTTTCGTCAACTACTTCCCATTCGTTATTTTCTACTGGTAAACAAGAGAAACGATTCGATGTAACTAAAGAATAAGAATTTGTACTAGCACTATCTTGGCGTCGAGTACGTAAAGAGATTTTGTCCGTAAGAGGGGGAGTTACCTTTCCCGATTTGGGCTCCCTTACTCTTTTCCCTGTGTGACCTCAAGATCACGGAAGTAGGCACGTGCGGCCTCTAAGTCCATTCCCTGAGTTGCCTGAATCCAGTTTGGCTGTCCTTTGTTTGTTTCGGCGGTTGTCTCCGCACTGCGAACTGCTTTTGCCTTGTATTTGGAACACTCTCGGCGGTGTCCCCCACGTGAGAATCCACATTCTTTGCACCTCGTGGATGGTGCTTTGCAGTCGCGGGCTCTGTGCCCTTCTTTGCCACAGTTGTAGCAGCCGGGTGACGTCCGGCGTACGTCCGAAGATGTGAGAGAATCCACATCCATCGCGTTCGGATCACGACGGGTGTTTGAGAATGACGATTTATTCCTCGTCTCGAATGCTTCGATGGCATTAGCGTATTTTTGTATTGAGCAGATATATTGATGGATGTCTGCTGGTCGTTCTCCCTGTAGGAACATGTGTCGGATGATTTCCTGTCGGACGTTTCTTTCCAACAGGGTTATCCCCATCTGGGGGTCGCATCTCGCCTGGTCGTAGAGCGCTAACCAGTGCGTGAGGAAGACCTGGGTTCTTTCCCCTTTGGCCTGCCTTTTATCCATCAATCGCCTTATGGCGATATCACGCTCGTTTCCTATTCGGAAACGGCCATTTAGCAGCGTTTCGAGTTCGTCGATATCGAGCCACTTGCTGCCGGCGACTCGTCGTTTCTTGAGCTCATTGCGGGCCCAAGCTCCAGCTCCGTTCTTATCCTTTTCTCCCGTGTCTCCAATGCGCGAGAGTACTGCGAGCGTGATGTCTTTGGCATCCCTGAAGACATCCCGGTTGGTTTCGTAGAAGACCAGCATCTTGGTCCACCACTCGTCGAATCGAGAATAGGACCCGTCAAACTGTCCGGGGTCCGGGATAACTTCAGCTCGCTTTCTTGCGACGCTGACGTTCGGCGTCTGCAATGGCACGGCTGAATGGGGAGATACTCCGAGACTTCGGAGAACGGCTTTTGTTTCGTCTGAGAGGCTGATGTCCTCCCAGGGGGCGCTGGTCTCTCGGGCCTCTTGGACGTCGAGCTCTAATTGTCGGATCTGTTGATCCTTTCGTAGCTGCTCTTTCTCGAGATTGGTTATCCGTTCGAGCAGCAATGCGAACGGATCTACGGGGGGTGGGTCTTGGGATATTGGTTCCCGCTCGATTTCTTTGCGCGTTGGTAGCGGCGCGTGGATAGAGGTCTCCCTCCGGGTCGTCGACGAGCCCTCGTAAGGATCGTAATTGCTCATCGTAGTCGGGTACAAGGAAGATGGCTTCCGAGTCGTAGGGGGTTGTGGAGGGGTCGGTGATTACGGTTGGGCGGAGTGGATGTCCGCCGGCGAGTCTCAAGAATTCGGTTTGTAGCCAAGTGGGCCACTGTCCTTCGATATCAATATAGAAATTGCCGGCAGGTACTCCTGAGTCGGCTTCGAGTTCTTGGTCCTGGTAGTATTCGTCCAAGATCTCGCGGATGGCGAGGTAGGGAGATGTTTCCCTCGAGTTGTATAGAGAAGCTATTTTGAACCGTGTGAATGACAGCGAACGGTTCGGAAGTGGAAAAAGCAATAACGCGTCACGAGCGCGCACGTGTGTCGAGGGGTAGTGTCGGAGGAACCGGATTTGCCTGGCTACGGCACAGTTTTAGCACTGCAAGGCTTCGAATCTTATTTTTCAAGGAAGAGATCGAGATTCCTTGCTTTCGCTCTATGCACTGGGGTGGCTGCTCTCCCTCGATTGGGAACTAATAACCACCAAAGCGGCAATACAAAGAGTTACTTTGTAACACAGTGGAGATCGCAGTTGTGGTCTGCGCGAGTTCACGTCCTCGGACGGCTATGCAAGCACGCCTGTTTATACTCCAGATGAGTGTGACTGGTAACGATCCCTTAACGCTGGGAGCCGCGTGTAAAGATGAGAGAAGAGTAAGTGGTGACACGTGTACCGGTGTCAGGTGAGGTGAGAAGGAAGTTTTGTAGTCTTGTTCTTATGAAGGCAACCTTTAACCCAATACGGGCCTTGGCACCTCGACTCGAAACAAAGACTTAAGAGGGATCTGTATAGGCTAGAGGGAATCCAACCAGAACAAGACTGGCTTGTTCGGTGGTCTGCATTCAAGTATATATACGGTACAAAGACGTGCACGGACCAGCTTAGGGCAGGCCGTGGCTTACTAACTACTGACTAAGGCGTAACTGTTCTACTATATAAGGTTAGAGTGTTCTCACGAGTGTGGGATAAAGTATTACACGAGGTATGACGTCATAGATAACAGATAAGGGCACGTGACATCACGTGATCAATCATGTGATAGTTGACTAAGCAGGTCACGTGACTTCGAAAGAGTGAAACGAAAGTAAAAAGTTAGGTGATAAATTAGGGAACGTAACACCTAGCTTGCGAGCACTAGAACGTTGTCCCTCTGGTGGTTAACGCGGGGGAGCGGTGTTCTATGACCGACATGACGTTAAGGTTATTCACATGAAACCCAACGATTCTATCATGTTCGTCTCTACGCTGGGGTCGTTATCGTCACCCCCGAAACTGAGCGTTTACAGTCGCTGTCCGGAACAACTCGTTTAAGGTCTAAGATTGGACCATTTCACAATGAAGGGGAGTCTGTGCATGACGGCACCACCCAATGATACACGATGCAAACACAGTGGGATCCGAGTTGTGGTCTCGGGATGGTAACCTGGTCAAGGGTTCTCTTTAATGCCAATCAGCGGTTCTCCCTTGTCTCTGGGATCTGAGAACATGTTAACGTCAAGTGTGTATGACATATCGAGGTGAAAGACAACACTCGATAGGAAGTGAATCCAGGAAGGTCTTGAAGAAGATCAACAAGAGAAGCAAAGTGCTTCCTCGAAGGCAAAAGTAAAAATAGAAAGAAGTCAGGCACACAAAGTGCGCGAGTGATAGAAGGATGGTATGTTTGATATTATGTTAGGCAAAAAGCCAGAACACAACTCAATGGATGACAATGGAAAGGAAATTGTAGATTGAGAATATCAAACGTAGAGAACATACATGCAGGTATCAACTCTTATATACTATATGTACTTACTTCAGGGTAGGTTTATGGAATGTTCTATAATGTTCTACGTTATTCTATACTAGTATTCTCAGAGAGTTCCATGATGGGATTAACTATGACGTCTGGTAGGGGCATGGGCATGAAAGGTTCTGACAATGCACCTTCGTTCCATCAAATAGTATCAAAGTGTGCCAAAAATACACCTCCCTTCACTTCAATTCACTTTGTGGCAACGCTACGGAGGCTGAGTATCCAATATTGTGCTCTTTACGCAAGCAAGGTTGAGGCCACCTAGTGTTTCCAGGACGTAAGCCTTACTAAGAATGGCACCAAATGATGTCATCATTCTTTATAAGGCTTGTTTAGCTGTTTTTCCCACCACCAGAAATAAATATGGCCCCAAATATGCCGCTTAATCTTTATGCTGAAAGTTCCCCATCCCCTCACGTGCCTGTCATGTGTAAGGTGTGCAAGTCTAGATAATCACAAGCTCAGCGATCACGGAGGTGAAAGAGTGCTATATTTGTACCTAGATAATCACGAGCTAGGTACAGATGAGTAACGAGAGTGGTTAAGATGAAATGGTGTAGCATACCTCAGTGATCACGGAAGGTGAAAGAGCGCTGAGTGAAAGTGACTCGAGATGCACGTACTTTAACATGTGAGGTTATGTAAGTTTGATAAACGAGCAATGTGAAAGAGGAAAAGAAGTGGAATAAACAGTGAAATAATAGCGGCTGCTCAGATAGCGGCTGGGTTGAACAAGATAGCGGCTGAATGAAAAGAAGTCAAGAAGTCAATGTCTAACACACCCCCTCAGGAGGCCGCCAGTCCCAGTGCCATCGAGAGTCGCATGTAATCGGGTCTGGGGAGTGGCTTCGTGAAGATGTCGGCAACATTTTTGTGGGAGGGTATCCAAATCAAACGGAAGGTACCGTTGTCGACGTGCTCCCAAATGAAGTGGTAGTGAATGTTGATGTGCTTGGTGCGCTGATGGAATTTGGCCGCTGTGGAGAGGGCAATGGCTCCTGTATTGTCAAGAAAAATTTTGATGGGAGTTTGGAAGAGAACGGAAAGCTCAGTGAACAGGGATTTTAACCAGAGACCTTCCTGAATAACATGTGTGACCGCCATGTACTCTGCTTCAGTAGATGACAGGGCGACTGTGGCTTGTTTCTTAGACACGTGTGAAAGCAGGCCACCTGCATAAAACCAAGCGTAACCCGACACGGAGTGATGACCAGACTCGTTCGCCCAGCTTGCATCGGCATACCCATGGAGCTCTGGGAGTGCAGCTTCGTTACCATAGCCAAGGCGGTAGTTAAGGGTGCCTGCCAAGAATCGCAGGACCCGCTTTGCAGTGGCCAAGTTGTGTGGAGCGGGCTTGGTGTTGAATTGCGCAAGGGAGTTGTTAATGTAAGCGATGTCGGGGCGCGAGTTGACAGAAAGATAAATCAGTTCACTGCTCAACTTGAGATAGGAGGAGTGGAGGTCAGGAACATTAGGAGAGGACATCATAGGATCCCCGAAGGGCGCCTTTACATCGGCAGGGAGGTGCACGGGGTGGCAGTTGGAAAGCCCATATTCCTGAAGTAAGAAACCAATGTACTCACCCTGGTGCACCCATATCTTGCGCATTTTCCTGTCTTGTTCAAACTGAACCCCAAGGTATTTTGACACCGGCCCCAAGTCTTTGATCCCAAACTGCTCTGCAATTCTCTTCTTCACCCCCTCAAGGAATGGACGTGAGCTTGAGACCCCCATGCCATCATCAACATGCCAACCGATGAGACATATGACCTGCAATCCAGAGTCATCTTCGCTATCATAACAGAAGAGTGCATGATCAGACTCCAAACGAACAAAGCCAAGGTCCAACATGACACTGCAGACTTGCTCATACCACTCGAGAGCCGACTGCTTAAGACCATAGATCGAACGTAACATGAGCTAGACGTGCATGCGGAAGTCACCCTGTTCAAATCCTTTTGGTTGACACATGTAGATCTCTTCCTTCAGGACTCCCCAGAGGAAAGCTCTCTTGGCATTAAATGTGTTGACCTCCCAATTGTTTTGACAGGCAAGAATGACAAGGAGCTGGATGGAAGTGGGCTTGATGACTGGGGCAAAAGTAGCACCATAGTCAATGCCGGGTACCTGTGAAAAACCCTGGGCGACGAGGCATGCTTTGTAGACAGAACCGCCTTTGTTATCCTCCTTGAATTCGAGGACTCATCGACAGCCTATTGCTTTCCGGCCTTCAGGTAATTCAGCGAGCTCAAAAACATTCATGTCCTTCATTGTCTGTAGCTCCATCTGCATTGCCACAAGCCATTGAGCGTGATCTGGCCGTTCCATGGCCTCCTCGTACGTTGCTGAAGGGATGGTCATATCATAGTTGGGTTCCAATGGGTTCCGGTGGCACCAATTGCTTCTAATGGCAATGTGGGCTTGCTCTTCTATAACATGAGCCTGTTCCCCAATGACAACTCCTGCCATAAGGTCAGAGACGTCTTCATTCTTTTCAATGGTTCGCAGGGAGTCAGTAGGTACCACCTCATCCACCCCCACCGACAAGCTGGGGACAGCCCTGGGAGACAACACACGCTCCCACTGGATGCGAAGCTCTTCCAGGCAGGTCTTGGTGGCTGCACGCTCCACGGCATAAGCCTTGCCCACCTCTGTCAAATGACGAACACGGTCAGACCGACGAGGCATGGCCGGTGGGAAAGGGGAAACTGAAGCAGGAACGGGGAGGGAGGAAGTGAGCATGGCGACAGGCAAAGAGGGGGCTGGAGCAGAGTCGGGTACGGTAGGGTCCTCATCATCTTCGTCGTCATCAATGCAGCCAGTGAGGGTAGGAAGTTCCTTGTCAAAGACAACATTGGGGGAAACAAAGAAGGTGCCACTGGCAGCATCACGGAGATGATAGCCTTTAGTGCCATCGGGATAGCCTAGGAAAATGGCCCTGCGGGATTTCGGCTCCAGTTTGGTCTGAAGTTTGGTGGGAATATGAGCCCAACAACGTGATCCAAAAACACGAAGGTGAGAAAGATCGGGCTTAATGCCATTCACCATCTCGTAAGGGGTCTTGCCCGGCAGCAAGGCAACAGACTCAGTGCGGTTCCAGAGGTATGCAGCAGTGAGGACGGCCTCACCCCAGAGTGTCAGAGGCAGGCCAGCTGCCTCAAGCATGGCAAGTGAGCAACCCTCGAGTGTACGCATCTCGTGCTCGGCCTTGCCATTCTGCTGATGAGCATAGGGGGCCGCAAGTTGCCTGACAATGCCTGCATCCACAAGCACCGACGAGAACAAGGCGCTGACAAATTCACCACCATTGTTGGAGCAGAAAAACTTGACAGTGCGCCCAGCGTGATTTTCCCAGCGGGCCCTAACAATCTTCCAGGCATCAAGTGCTTGGTCTTTGCTGGCGAGCAATTGGACATTGAGGAGATGGGAATGGTCGTTGAGGAAGATGATGAAGTATAGCTTGCCATGCGGGGTGCGAACGGGGAAGGGACCGCAAAGATCAGAGTGCACGAGGTCGAGCATGTGCTCTGCACGAGGGAACTTAGATAGGGGATAGACCTTACAAGGGTGCTTGGCAATGATGCATGCTTCACACCGAGAGAGTGGTTGGGAACAATCGATCTGCACACCGGTGGCTACAGTTGGGAGACACTTCACATAATCACCACCAAGATGCCCCATTCTGGCATGCCACAAGTCTAGTATCAGTGGGGTGCGTGCGACTGCGGAAATCTCCTTAGGCAATGCGACGCTGGAGGCAAGAGTTGACAGATGTAGGAAGTGAAGATTAACATGGCAGAGATTCCCAACAACCGGCAGACTCTCCAGAGTGTCACCCTTCAAATAGGAAAGCTGGCAAGCGGCAGTGGCTTCACCACAAGATCCCCGGAAGATACAGCTCCAACCCCGTTGCAGCATACGCCCAACAGAAAGGAGGTTGACTAAAGTGCCAGGTACATGGAGGCAGTCGTGCAGGGTAATACGGTATGTCTCATTACCAAGAAGGAGCTCCGCAAGACAAGTTCCCCTGCCAGTTGTTGACAGTGACCCATGATTGGCAGTTTTGATGGCCGGGTTGTCTTCCTCCTGGAAGTCCACAAAGTACTCACAATTGATAATAAGATGTGAAGTACTGCCAGAGTCCAAGAGCATGTCGGAATGGGACGAAGGGGCTGATGAAGTGATGACTGCGCACAACAACTCACGCTTGGGGGCTGGAAGTGGTGTGGTTGGGACGGTGACGGAAGATACAACAACAGCAGCGACCTCAGGCTTAGAGCTCTGATTGCGAATCCAAGCAGGTGCTTTACTCTCCATTCCCCCGCCCGGCCAGTAGCAGTGTTCTAGGTCATGATTATCGGCACATGGCAAGGGGGCACATGTCGGATTGGCACACTTCACCCCCTTAGGGTTGTTGCGGTGCATTTTAAGGCCAGTGACGGGATTGATTCAAGAGGCTGCAGCACCCTGTGTAACTGCCACATTGGCATACTCCAATCCGGGGCCTGCCAACTTGCATTTCCCAACAATGGCATTCGCTTTCTCTGTGAACAACTTGGCAACATCATCAAAGGTGAGGGAAGATGAGGTCATGGAAGTGGTGGAGGTCACAGAGGCCTTGGAAGCGGAGGATGCACTTGGAGCACCAGACATGGTAGGAGCAGTAGAAGCACTGGTGGTTGTGACCATTGTGGAGGAAGTAGAAAGACGGTTCATGGTGAACTCCTTGAAAATCTCCCACTCAACGATGTCTGGGAGACCCTGTAGCAAATCAAAGATTGCTTCATCGGTGGAATAAATGACTCCTATCTATATGAATCTGTGATGGGCATCTTTGAAAACGCCAAGATAACGAAGCGCATCATCAGCGTCTTTTAATTTCTCCGACCGGACAAGTGCACAAAGCTCATATTGAGAGAGTAGATCATTTCGAGAGTAATGCTCCGATAGAAGTGCCCACTGCTCCTGTGCTGTCTGACTTGCACTGAGCTGGCTGGCAATGACCGGTGAAATTTTGTGGTCGATCAGGGCCTTAGCCTGGGCATCCTTCGCTAACCAGTCTAGAATGGCCTCCTTTTCATCTTTGGTGATGGTCGATGGGTTCTTGGGCTCGAGTTTTGTGGAGGTGAATCCTGTGAGATCTGATGCATCTGTTCCACTACTGCAGTGGTTCCAGAGGCGTTCACCTTGAAGGGCTAATGCCATTTGTCCATACCACCACGGGTACGTTTCCGCACCTGTCAGCTCGCAAATGTGGTCGTATTTCCCCATGATTGAAATGTTAACCGTGATTTTGCTCGAAGTCTAAATTTCGCCAGCTTGTGTTCTGCTCAATCAGAACACAGGGCTCATAACCTGTGCGAGTCTAGATAATCACGAGCTAGGTACAGATAAGTAATGAGAGTGGTTAAGATGAAATGGCGTAGCATACCTCAGCGATCATGGAAGGTGAAAGAGCACTGAGGGAAAGTGACTCGAGATGCACGTACTTTAACATGCGAGGTTATGTAAGTTTGATAAACGAGCAATGTGAAAGAGGAAAAGAAGTGGAAGAAACAGTGAAATGATAGCGGCTGCTCAGATAGCGGCTGGGTTGAACAAGATAGCAGCCGAATGAAAAGAAGTCAAGAAGTCTATGTCTAACATAAGAAACCAGCTTTCCCGGATCGCCTGCCACCAAGGCCCAGGTACCTACCACGTGTCAGGAACACCTTCCACCCGATTTGGCCATTGGTTGAGTACTCAATAGCTTCCCACACCCTTTTCTCACTGCCTTGCATTGTCGTTGAGGTATCTATCACGTGTCAGGAACACCTTCTGCCTGTCCGCCCGATTTGGTCAGTTGTTGAGCGGTGAGTAGCTTCCCATGCCCTTTCCTCACCACCCTCCACCTTGTTGTCATTGGCGTTGTCATTCTCGACATTGACGATGGCACTTCCACCTCATCACCACCGCCCACAATGTCAACGTCGATCACTAGGGATGAGCATGGGTATACCCTGGGGTATCAGCACTGATACCCATACCCATACCCCAGTATATAAATGGGTGTGGGTTTTCTCATGGGTTAATCAAAAATGACCCATGGGTTCTCTATGTAGCAATTTACTAGGCACACTAACCAGACATAACAAGGCAGGAATTCTAACCAGATATTAACCAAGCATATGTATCTAGGCACACTAACCAGAACTAACAAAGCACACTAACCAGACATAACAAAGTAGGGATCCTAACCGTACACTAACCAAGGATGACTAGGCACACTAACTAGACATAACAAACCATGAATTCTCACCAGACACTAACCAAGCATGTACAAGCACACTAACCAAAACTAACTATGAATCCTAACCAGATACTAATCAATGCTTTCAATTCCTCCTAACCAGGACTAACCAATCTTTGCCTCCTAACCCAGACTAAGAAAAGATTCCTACAACCACGCTCGACCATGCGCCCAACTGAGATCAAGTTCGCAACAGCAGAAGGACAGTGGAGACAATTCTCAAGGCGCAGGGAAACCGGACGACCACCAATGGTGAGAATACCAACATAGGTCCCCCGCCCAAAGGTGGAGAGCATACCATGATTGGCAGTTCGCATCTCAACTGAGACCGGAGTGTAGTCCCAGAACAAGGAGCGGTCACGAATCAGATTGCTGGTGGTTCCAGAGTCGAGGATGGTCACGACAGGTGCAGTGACAGCCTGAGCAGAGATGGGGTCAGAAGGGAGCATGGCACAGGACAACTGGCGGAAGTGGACATCAGAGGGCAGGGTAGCAACTGAACCAGAGGTGGCAGCAAGCTGAGGCGAAAAGACAGCGTGCACTTGCCCCACTGACACAGCAGACGACGGAGGCACAGTAGTACTAGATGGAGCAGAGGGGACAGCGTCAGCCTTTCCCTTCTTGCCTTGCTGCCAGGGTGCCTGACCCTCATGCCCCCCGCCTGGCTGGAAGCAATTAGCAGTGTTGTGATCAGCACGATTCCGAGCAGCACACTTCGGAATGGCGCAATAGGTCCCACTCGTATTATTCTTCATCTTACACAGACCAGTTTGTTGGTTGATATCTCCCCTCTGGTTACACTCAGCGACTAGCCCAGCAAACTCCGAACCAGGTCCTGGAGCCAGACTCTCCATCTTCTGCTGCATTGCCTCCCGAAGAATCACATTGGCGGCATCCTGAAGAGTGTACGCCTACATCATTTGAGGGCGCAAGAAGGTGTGGAATGGGTTTGTGTCCAGAGGCCAGCCATAGGAAGCAACGGAGGGCGGGCCGTAAGAAGCAGGAGTGCGAAGGCCACTGTCACCAGTCAGGTCAGGCTCGACCCCCCGCCCCCCCAGTCCAGCAAGTCCAGCACCAATCAGCATTGCAGACGAAATCGGCATGCTCTGAGATGGCAGGATAACC
>JBBPPG010000364.1:0-26964 GCA_038091855.1 Leccinellum luteum | reverse complement strand
GTACTGCCAACTCCTGCCTGAGGTCGCCTGTAGCCTGCCACATCTCCGAAACGATCTCCGGCGAGATTATGATTGAACATGTCGAGGCCAAGGTAAGGTTTCCAGTCCTCCGTATAGAATTGCACTATTTCTGCGGCAACGTATTCTTGGTAGGTCCATGCGCGGGTGTTCCAGATACTGTTCCGCAAGTCACCGGGTTTCTGAAACTGCGACAAGACACCGCGCAGGTAGATAATCGTGAGGGACGAGCCACGATACCATGTAAACATGGCGACCAATGACTCTTGCAGCACGACGTTACTATCACTATCGATGCAGCATGTGTCCGACCACACCCACTGGAATCCGAAAGAACGTACAATTTTGCAAAACGTCTGGAGCTTGATGTTGGGCGAAGACTCCTCCAGGTCGTAGACCGATACACCCTTGACTTTCTGAAAAAGCGGTTCTCCATGATCATCCCACCTATGGGAGAGCATCACGTATCGGTAGAATGCTTTCACCTCTCTCCGAATGCGTGCGTCGTCGACCCCACGGTCATTGAAGACCTCAAGTCGTCGAAAATCGGGAGTTTCTCAAAAGCCTCTGCCTGATGTGGTCTGTCGAAAAGGGGACCGGTTTTGGTGTCAATGAGCACGCGCGGGAAGGAGCGAACAGCCCGCTGGACGATACGCTGAATGGTGGGGGTGGCGTCGACATACAGTTGATGACGGCCTATCACCAGGACGATATCGGTATGGCTTCGTATTGTATTGAATAAATAACTCACTGCGAATATCTGGATCGGATGATTCCTCGAGCTTTGCAAGCATCATCTTGAATGCTGTGAACGCTTCCCCATAGCGGCCCATGCGGTGTAACAAAGCGTGTTTCCTGCCGTACCCCTCGTGCGACGATGGTTCAAGCTCGATGACCTGACTAGTGTTAATTCAATTCGATAACAGTATGAAACGCATACTCTGTTGGCATCTCTAAGTGCTTCCTCCAACAGACCTGCTCGTGCCGCCTTACAGCATTTGACGATGATCCGATTCATATTCGTTGGATGGAGTGACAACGCATGCGAGTAGTAGTATGTGATGGCGTCATCATATTTGTTGGCGCTGTCGCCCAGTTCTTCAAGTTTTTTCAAACTTTGTCGTTCAAATCCTGTTAGAAGTATTTATTAGCTACAATCACATGGCCCTGCTTGCTCAGCTTGGGTGTTCTTTGGGAGTGCGTACTGGACAAGACCCGGTTTTGTGTCAATACTAGGTGGGCCTAGTGACCCTACTACATAGTAACTAGTCACCTTGAAAGGATTCGGAAGGGTGCGAGTTGAAGAGACAAAACGCTCCATTAACCATAGTGCATCCGCCTGTGCAGACCTGGCAGTGATCTAACACTTGAATGGCTTTGGGTGGCTGCGAGCTATTCGGCACATATGTCACTCAAATGCATAGTATGAGATAGGACGACGCGTAATCATGACGATACGAGGCCTGAAGTGACGTCAATCTCGGGGGTGACTTCGACGCCATCAATAACGGCCTTCGAAATTCTTAACACAGAGAGAGACATGGAGACCGAGATGGACAGAAAAAAGACCAAGAGCAGGATATACGAAGTGGCAGGCTGGGAGAACAACAGAGGAACACGAACAGAGGGGGCGAGCTACTACTTCAGCGTCACTCTAAAAGTGGTACAGGTCAAGAGAAATATAACGAAATGCACCGTCCCAAAATCTAAAGCCGACAACGCATGACTACTGAACATCGACCGTACCAATACTCGCTATCAACTCACTCAACGGTGTGCCCTTCCTAATCTGAACCTTGATGAAGCTGTCTGTCGCGACGCGTCTGTACTGCCCGCGCTTCTGTGACGCAAGCAACAGTGCTCCAAAAGGCTGCCAAAGCCGAACTAGGAATCGCAGAGCGCGCACGTCGAGATCAAACAGAGGATCGTTTCCCAAGAAATCCTCATCAAGCAGAGAAGCGATCCATGGGTGAACGAGGACAAGTTGCTGCGTCCCGAGCGAGCTATCCTTGGTCTCGATCCGTACCTCCCCTAGAATCGGCGCCGTGGCATGATAAGCGAGAACGCTTGAGTCATATTTGCGTGCCTTGGTCACGGTGAGGCGGAAGACGAGTCCAGGGAGGCGAAGTCGACCAGAAACAAGGGATAACGATGGGAGATCAAGGAGTTGATTGTAAAACATAATTATTGGAGAGCGGTCTGGAAAGGATGGCCGCAAGGCTGCGACCATCTTATCCATCTTAGCCGTCTCGATGGCCTGGGGAACATGCGCAGGCAAAATTTGATCGTAAACAGTGAGATCAGAGGGGAGGTAGCTGTGGTTACTGCCCGAGATCCCAGTCCAGGCGAGAATGGTGGCATTATCTGAACGCATAAGGACGTGCTCCAGCAGCCGACCGACGGCTTGGTTACCTTCGCCGTATATAACAGAGAGGGCGACGCCGAAGATTCCAAACAACGAGTACGCGATGTCCTCTTCTCGCGTTGTCTGACGCTTCGAAGCCAGATACAGCTTCTCGCGTACCATATCTAGCCCTGGTTGAATTGTGGCGAGCTTCTCCGTAGCGAAGTTAGTCGCCTGCTCCATTTCCGAGAGAATGATGGATGACTCCTTGTGATTGAACAATTTCAAATGGAGATATGGCTTCCAATCCTCCGTATAAAATTGAATGACCCTTGAAGCAACGTACTCCTGATACGTCCATCCACGAGTATTCCAGATGCTTTTCCACAGATCACCGACCTGTTGCGACTCTGAGAACACGCCAAGGAGATGGACGATCGTGAGTGCTGCACGACGGTACCATCTGAACATGGCCACCACAGATTCTTGCTGAACTCCCTTGTCAGCCTGATTGACGCAGCACGTATCGCTCCAAGCCCATAGGAAATGGCGAGACTGGACCAGTCTGCAGAATTTAACGAGTTTGTCGACCGTGATGGATGTCGGTAGTGCATAGATTGAGATATCCTCGACCATCTGGAATGTGGGCTCGGCAGGCTGCCATCTGTGCGAAAACATCACGTATTGATAGAATTTTTCTACCTCGTCCTTGATGCGTGCATGGTCCACCCGATCACAGATAGTCATTGTAGACCGAAGTTGGTCGAAGATCGGGAGTTCTTCAAACGCTGCTGCTTGCTGTGTTTTGTCGTACAGCATGCCAGTAGTAGTGTTGATGAGCACGCTGGGTATCTCGCGGATGGTCTGATCGATAACCTTTCGGATCAGTGGAGTTATGTCAAGATATCGACTCCGAAGCTCTAAGATAAAAACGCCATCAATTCGGATATTGACGCGAAATAGGTCCAACGAACTCACTGCGAACTTGTGGGTCGGCCGATTCTTGCATCTTCAACAACATCATCTCGAATGCACTGAATGCCTCCTTATAGCGGCCCATGCCATGTAACACAGTATGTCTCTTCTCGTATCCTTTGTAGTTCGAAAGGTCATGTTCAATATCCTGATAATACCATCACTGCGGTCAACTACGCGCCATGTGAAAGTGAATTCCGAGTCATACCCTGGTAACGCTGACGAGTTCCTCCCGGGGTAGGCCTGCTCGCTCCTTCTGTGCGGCGGACAAAGCAACTTGTGATTAGCAAGCCATCGATTTTATGATGCGCATACACATACATCGTCGTGGTACGATGAAGGAAGGATGTCACGGAGATTGCGGATAGTAATTCTCTTGAGCTCGACCGTTGCAATACAGTAATTCGGCGATATAGCCATGTGCTGGACAAAAGTGCTATGGCCAAAGACACGACCGATTTGCTGATGCGTCTTGGTATCCCAGCACGAAATGGTCGTGTTAGAGGAGACTGCGATGAACTTTCCATTTCTTGCCAGCGCGATACATTTCGGCCTGTATTTGGTGGGAATGGACCATTTCGAAAGTATCTTCCTGGTGGACACGTTGAGACAAATTATTTGTCTGTCTTCAGTCAAGACAAAAAATTTCTTGCTGTCGCTGGCCCAAGCAAGAGATTGGTTGAATGGAGTGTTTACTCTAACTGGAAAGTCGACGAGGAGGTGGCCGTCCCGACTGTCGTAGACCCGAACGGAATAACGGTTCGTCGTGGCTGTGACGATGAGGGATTGGTCGGGAGAGAATTTGAGAGCGGCGATCCCGTTGGTGTGTTCCAGCGGGCCGAGCAGCTGCTTACCCGAGGGGAAAGCCCAGACAGAGACAAACCTGTCATCAGATCCACTCGCGATGCGCATACCGTCAGCAGACACGTCCACCACGCAGACCCGATTGTGGTGCCCGGGGAACTCGACCATCATCTCGTGGCTTTCCGCATCCCACACAACCACTCTTCCGTCCAACAAACCGCTGATGATCCACGCTCCATCCCTCGATACTGCAATGCTGCGAATAGGATACTCTGCATCCATTGGTTCCCCCACCTCGGTTCCATCTGCCACTCGCCAACGTCGAATATCCCCCGCTTCATCAGCACTCACAACGTTTTTTCCATCGAGGAATGCAACTGATTGTACAGTATCTGTGAAATCAATTTCGACATGTTGTGTGTCCCGTTTAGAAGCGGGTCTGGAGGGATTGATTTCAACTCGAGTCTCCAACTTCTTTTGATTACCTCCGCCGACCCCGGTTCCTTGATTTCTGCTGGTGGAAGGTCGCGTTTTCCCCCAAGGGAACCAATCTTTTGTTTCGTCAATATCATCGCTGCAGTATTTTTTGCTAACGCACTTCTCATGATCACTAGTAAGGCCTGCTGTGCGGGGAGGTTTTTTTTTTGACCGAAAGTGGTGGAAAGGGGGAACTTATCCGAGGAAATGAGCTCTATATGTATTGATCCATGCCTCTCAGGAACGCAACCGCCTCCACCCCCTGGGCGCAGGCCCTTTCCCGATGCCATCCTCTGCCCACCCGTCCGCACCCGCCGCCCGCCACACGCTGCCTCGCAACTCACCCCATACCGGCAGCTCGGGCTCCCGCCCATCCTCTTTGCCTACTGCCTCCCTCAGGCTCTCCTCCTAACGCATGGAATGACGTCCAAAGATGGCCCTGTGCTATCCACATTGCCATCCTGTACATCATGCCGATTTGATCATGCCACTATGACCCTGGGGCCAAATGAGGCGACCAGTGCTGCCATAGGGCATTATGGCACAGGGTTCGAACGTCCAGGTGCGCAACATCTCATCTGTGATCAACTCTTGGCTGTTTTTCAGAGCGCCGGAATCGTGCTACCATACGACCAATGCCACGTCTGGTGAAAAGAATCTGGGAATGAACAACTCGCATGGCGCCAATGGGCCCATCCGCTTCCCGTGAAGCGCTTAACATGGTACGCACCCGCATCTATCATTTTCCTTGAAAATAATGATCCGGACCTGTCATAGCAAATTAATCACATATCTACTAATAACACTATCCCTATCCTCACCCACCAGCTTCCCTGATACACTCAATTTCGTAGTATTACCCGTCTGTTCGCACAGCCAAGCGCACATGCCAAGGACGAGACACATCAATGATGGTCACGGCACACACGCACATCGGATGCTCAAAACTAGTAGTCTAGTACTGTCGCCCCACCTTCCATAGCCTTCAGAACGACAACTGACAACCATGGGCACCTGCTCATTTACATTCAGCGTAAACACTATGGATACATCTTCGAACTCGCAATACCACCTTTGACGAGTAAAAACCTGAGCATATGCGCTCCCAACGTCCTCGTTAGACGGAAATGGCTTACCGGACGCCCCAAGACCCAAATAGACTATAAAAAGAAGTAAGGAGAATGCAGACCGATCCGAATGTACAGACAAGTTGGAAAGAATGACGATTGTAAAATGACAAATGTGGAGCGGGCAGTCTGCGACCCCGAAGTGCGAGGGACCTATACAAGATAACGGAGGCCATCAAGGTGGATCATCAAATCCATAGCAGAAGACTACTGTATGTCGACCGTTCGGATACCTTTGGTCAAGTCACTCAACGACGTCTCCTCCGGAATCCGAACCATGATTAGACTATCCGAAGCACGACGTTTGTACTGTTCTTGATCCTCCCACAATGGCGCCAGAAAAAGTGCACCAAAAGGCTGCCTCAGACGGACGAGCATCCGTAGCGCACGCGTGGTTTCATCTACTCCAACAGCCCGACGTGATACGTCTTGATAGAGAGAAGGATTGACCCAAGGATGAATCAGAATGGTATCTCTCATCTCAGATAGATCGTCCGTCGTCTTGACGTGAACATCCCCGAGCATATTGGTCTTCATAATATAAACACGGATGTTCGAGTCGGGATCTGACTCTGAAATAGACACAATGTTGGTGACTGGGAAGATGATCCCTGGAAGTTGCAGGCGGCTTCCCGCAAGCGATGGCGAACTAAGTTGATTGAGGCGCCGATACAGCGATACAGCCACGGGAAGGTCTGGCAGTGATGAGCGCAACGACCTCACCATGCGTTCCATCTCGACATTTCCCATCGGTTTTGGAATGTGTGGAGGAACGAGTTCGCCGTAGACCGTCATATCAGCCGGTAAACAGCTATTGTAGCCACCCGAACGCCCAGTCCAAGCTAGGATCGTGATGTCTCTCGATCCTGTCAAAACGTGATCGAGAAGTCGACCGACTGCACGGTCCCCCTCCCCGTATATGACTGGAATCGACGCGTTGAAGATCCCGAGTAGCGAGTATGCAGTGTCTTCTTCGACTGTTGTACTACGACCCGACGCCACGTAAAGCTTCTCCCGTACCCTTCCCAAGTCAGGTCGAAACACTGTCAACTCCTGCCTGAGGTCACCCGCACCCTGCTGCATCTCCGAAATGATCTCCGGCGAGACCTTGTGATTAAGCATGTCGAGTCCAAGGTAAGGCTTCCAGTCCTCCGTATAGAACTGCACTGTTTCTGCGGCAACGTACTCTTGGTAGGTCCATGCGCGGGTGTTCCAGATACTGTTCCGCAAGTCACCGGGTTTCTGAAACTGCGACAAGACACCGCGCAGGTAGATAATCGTGAGGGACGAGCCACGATACCATGTAAACATGGCGACCAATGACTCTTGCAGCACGACGTTATCCTTCTTGTCGATGCAGCACGTGTCCGACCACACCCACTGGAATCCGAAAGAACGTGCGAGTCTGCAAAACGTCCGGAGCTTGATGTTGGGCGAAGACTCCTCCAGGTCGTAGACCGATACACCCTTGACTTTCTGAAAAAGCGGTTCTCCATCCTCCCACCTGTGGGAGAGCATCACGTATCGGTAGAATGTTTTCACCTCTCTCCGAATGCGTGCCTCGTCGACTCCCACGGTCATTGAAGACCGCAGTTCATCAAAAACAGGGAGCTGCTCGAACGCCGATGCCTGCTCCATTTTTTCGCAGAGGAGACCGGTGTTAGTGTTGATGACCACGCGTGGGATGGAACGAATAGTTTGTTGGACGATCTGCCGAATCACTGGTGTAGCGTCGACATACCGCTGGCGAAGTCCTATCACCGCCGTGAAATTAACTAGGTACTCTGAGAAACACCAACTTAAGTGGCTCACTGCGAATATGTGGATCGGATGATCCCTCGAGTCTTGATAACATCATCTTGAATGTTGCGAAGGCTTCTCCGTGGCGGCCCATGCGGTGCAACACAGCATGTTTTCTGCTGTAGCCCTTGTACGAAGATGGATCGAGCTCGATATCCTGAATGGAATGAATGAGCAACATCAGTTCGATTCGACACGAAATACATACCCGGTCGGCGCGAACGAGCGCCTCCGCCCACAGAGCTGCTCGAACTTTACAACATTTCACGACAATCCGATTCATATTCGTTGGATTAAGCGGTAGCGCATTCGCGTAGTATTTGATGGCATCGTCATTATTGTTGGAATCCCTGGCGATATCGCCCTGTATCTCAAGCTTCTCTGCACAACGTCGTCGGAAGTCTAGGGAGAAGCTTCAATTAGTGCTCGTAATTTCAGCAGGCAATCACTCACCGAGTTCCCATTTCGCTCGCCCGTTCTGAGTATTTGTGCCATTTTGTAGTTTAACTGGCAGCTTTTGGAAACACTGGATTGCTTGTATGACGTGGCCGTCCCCCTCGAGAATGTCACAGATGACTTTGTGGACATCAAATTCTGCAACCTTGAACTGAACAGTAAAGAATATCAGTAACCAGGTGTCGAACAATGATGTCAACTATACCTTGGAAGTTGCGCTCAACGCATCGCACGCCGAGCCGTTAATCAACGCCTTTCTCACCCATTTGACTAGTAGAGTGGTTGGCGGTGAGGAGACGAGCGACAGCGCGGTTGAGTAAGCATCTAGAGCTTCTGAATGTCTCTGGGCGCTTGATGCCTGATCTCCAACTGTTTCAAGTGCTGCACTGCACCGGCGGCTGAAGTCTAATGAAAGAATATTGAACGACTCAAGCAATGACTAATCGGCGAAACTCACCTGCAAGCCATTCAACCAACGATCTGTCAGACCCCAAATCCTCGTTTACGGTACTTGCGAAATCGATGAGATATCTTGCGGCATCGTATATATAGCCCCTGGCATACAAGGATTCGCACTGCTGCTTTTGCTCCTGAGTACGAATGAGCTTCATTTGTGAATCAGCCTTGTGGTGAGACTCGGCAAGCTGGACGGAAAGCTCCTGTATGGTTTGCTCTAGCCGAGCGACTTCGCTCTCTAATGGAAACGATGTGAAATGAAAGTGCGAGTGGGTACGATAGTGCACATACTTGCGGTTGTGTCTCGTACATGAAGATCGGAGCGAAGTGAGTTGATAGTTTGATTCAAGTTGGCCTTCTCCTCGTCGGCTTCACGCTTGGATGTAGCAAGCTGATTCTGGAGATCTTCGACAGTTCTCTCTTGAGCCACTATTTATTTGTTCAATGAACGATGTCAATTAGGTAAGCAAGAGTTGAGGGCATAACGAACGCACCTGCGCTCACTTCCCGCGCTTGGAGATCTGTGAGTAGTGACGCAATCGTCTTGTTCAAGACATCCTTTTGCTCGTTTTGTTCCTGTACGGCTTTGCTAAGATAAGCGATTTTGATAACTAACGGATGTCATTGTCACCGAAATGCATATCATGGAAGGAAGGTCATACCGGAGTTCTTGTCTTTTTCACGAAGTTCGTCAAGAAGAGTGTTGAGGCTCTCGTTGATGGTCTCGTTCAAACTATCCCTTTCTCGGTGAATTGCATTTTGAGAGTTAGAGAGTTGTTGGACGGTTGCCTCGAGGTCGGCTATCTTGTCATCTAATATAGACATTAGCAAAACAGAACGAGTCCATAATATTCAAACACACTAAGTGACCGGACTATTCGTTCGTGATGAACCTCTACATCAATCGCCATGCGTCTGCTTTCCCGTTGACGGAGCATCTGTTGCGCCAGCAAAGGAGGTTTAAATCAATAAACCATCCCGCACGAATGCGCATACTGCAACGTACACTCTCGCGGTATGGCGAAGGAAGGATATCAAAGAGACTGCGAACAATTATTGACTTGTTTCCGGCTGCCACAATGTCAAAGTCCGCTGAGATAGCCAAGGACCAGATGTCGTGTGTGTGTTGGATGACAAAACCGATTCGCTGATGTGTTGTGGTATCCCAGAATGTCATCATTTTTTTAGCTGCGACCGCGATAAACCTTCCGGGCCTCGATAGGGCAATGCATCCGAGCTCGTCGCCAATGTCAAAGGGTCCCCATTTTGAAAGCATCATCCCAGTGAACAGATCGAGACAATGGACATAACCTTCCTGAGAAAAGGCAAATAGTTGCTTCTCATCGCTGGACCAGGCAAGAGATTGGTTGTATGGGGAATTAACTGAGACTGGAAAATCGATGAGCAGGCGACCGTCTCGACTGTCGGAGATCCGAATAGAAGGATATTTCCACGTGGCAGTGGCGAGGAAGCGTCCGTCGAGCGAGAACTTGACCGCAGCCAAGTTGTAGCCGTACTGCAGTGGGCCGAGCAATCGCTGCCCAGTAGGAAAAGCCCAGATAGATGCCGTCTTGTCGTCTGATCCGGTTGCGATGCGCGTCCCGTCTGCAGACATGTCCATCGCCCACACCGAACTGCGGTGCCACTCGAACTGGGCCACCCTTTCGGGGCTTGACGACTTCCAGACCATTACTTTGCCACCAGACGTCCCGCAGACAACCCACGCTCCGTCTCTTGATGCAACGACACTGCAAATATAGTCACCCGCATGCATTGTTGTCCCTACCGCCATTCCATCTTGCGCTCGCCAGCGTCGAATCATTCCCTCGTCGCCACCGCTTACGATGTGCTTGTCATCGAGGAACGTGACAGACCGTATGTAATTTGCAGAGCTGATGTCGATGCGTTTTGCCTCTATTTGCTGAGGGAGGCTCGAGGAACTGGCATTACTTGACACTTGGATCCCCGTTAGTATCGTACTTTGTACTGCACTGATGGACCTACTTGATCCTTCCCTTCTGTGAGTTCCACTGGTGACAGATCCGTTGTCCTTGTGCCGAAGGATGTCTTTTGGTTCTGATCAATAACGTCCCTTCAGTGGTCTTTGCACATGTACTCACTTTTCATCACTCAGTGAGGGAAAAATTCTCGATAATGGGGGCACCGGAAGGAAGAGCGCGTAGGCGGTATTTCCCTGGGCCTGCCTGGTCCATCGTCGCCTGCCAGAGTGCCCTTATTGGTTCATATTCATGTCACACAGGCACACAACCACCCTGTGCGCTGGCCCAGGCCCAGATGCACCCTTTGCCCTAGTTCCTGTTATCGTTTTGCTGACAGGCTGGCCCGCGAATCGAAGACTGCCAGTGGCAGGAAGCCTGGAATACAGCCGATAACCACGGAACTGCCTAACCAACCATGAAGCCAATTTCAATACAATCGCGCAAAGTAGTAAAGACGGTGGGAAGATGCTGACCATACTTACATACAGCCTGGCCGGTCGATTTGATCATCTGACTCTTACATCACTCTGCCCAGCCTTTGATTGCGACCCACAGTGGTACATAGAGTTTGAACGTTCATGTACAACGAGGTATGACTTACGGAAAATATGAAGAATAGAGATCGAGAGACCGGGGTATGTACATACTTATCACCCACGACTTTCAGGCTAAAAGAGAGGTGTGGTGGCGGCCCGACGAAGGGCCGTCGCGCCCTGCCAAGTCAGGGGACACACGCCGGTCGACAGTCTGGTAGCCTCACTTAGCAACAACATCATGAAGATGCCGCACAAATTGTATATATGTACTCTCTATTGGATGCGAAGAAGAGCATACAACCCCTTTTCGGCTCCGCAATCGAAACCATTTCTCGGAGAGGGAGAGATCGATATACGTCGCTATATGTGTGATTAACTGCGATCTCGGCTCGGGCTGGTTTGCAACGCACAAATACGATTTTGAAATATTTCACAATAGATACAAAAGACGGTCTTGAGCGAGTACTATACATCTAGCAAGAAAGAAATCGCCACCCGCAATTGAGAGAGCATAGCAAGCCACCAAGTCACATTCTTCGACAGTCATCGTGATGAGCTCGCACTTGTTGATTTCCCGCAGCTACCACGACTGCGAGTCTTGATCACGGGGGATCATCGATGATCCGAGATACGCATCCAAGTCTCCCAACGCGCTCGAAGGGGCGATCATCCCCACGTATCCATCCGGCCGAACAACGACAACTGTAATCTGCCCTGGATCGATCCCAAATCTTTCATACCCATGTCCACCTTGGACATTTCTCAGATCGGTGTCATCAAGGAGGACTCTAAAGAAGTCATTATGAACGTTAGCCCCACCGAACGCCCGGCCGAACATGGAGTGAAAAGCACTGACTTTGTCCAGTGTGGACGAAACAATGCCGGGATGAGCAAGTAATTCATGTCGTGCTTTTCAGTAGCGATGATGGTGATGATGTCGAACATGCTCGAGACTTTGCCGTCATCGCCGTATTTCTGGAGGAAACTCGATGGCTTGCTCAGTTCCTCCGCGAGCGACTGCAATTCCAGGATCCTTGTCGAAGTCAAGTTCCCAATAAAGAATAGCACTTTGAAGCGACCATCTGAGGGTAGTAAGTTGTGTATCTGGAGCGGACGGACGTCCGCAGCACGGATAAACATGTAAGGAAGCATTCTCCGTCCGATGATGAGACCTTCCGCGCTTTCCTGGTGCTGGGGATTTACGATAGCAGACACAGGATATTGGAGTCCAAAACCGCTGAAGAGACCATGTCGTTTCTGGAGCGCTCTGACAAGCACGTGTTTGTGAGTAATATATTGACCAATAGTTCACAACTTACCGCACGTATTGTTCGCTGGCCACGCCATCTTGCCTCTCCGCCGTCTTCGGTTTCCTGGAGGCTAATGTTGCATATTCCTTGTCGGAGTTCAACAGGTCTTGGGCGAATTTTCTGCGCTCGTGTTCATACTGGAAATGAGATTGAAGTTATAGCAACCGGACAGAAGAAAGTTACTGTGAAAGCCTACAGTCTTCAAGAGTGACGGGCTGGACCATCCCCTGATAACATGCAAAAGTTTCCAAGCTGAATAGCTTTCAGTATATGCCAAACGATGCGCGGCGATGCATACCGAGATTATGGGAATCATTTATGGCGGCGTTCATACCCTGACCTAAACAGTGCCGAATGAACTACACAGTTCGGGACTGTGGAGAGCTCTTCTTACCTCCTTTTGGAGAATGGGTATGACACGCATCGCCGACAATGAATACCCGGTCCTTAATTGAGTAACTAGAGGCTATACGCTGTCCAACTGTCACGTACATATTCTGTTCAGATGGCTGTGAGTGCACAATTGGGAAAGGACATACTGATGTAAAGTGACCACCACTCTATCCGTTTCGGATCACCCAATTTGTACGGATGCAGTATCTTCTCTGCTACCTACCCCTTCCGTGAGTCACATGCTAAAACCCATCATCAACCTAAAGGTCTCACCGAAAGTAGTATCTCGGGAGTGATGCTACTCTTGTCGAATCTTTCAGTCGATGGGAGAACCCCGTCCGCAAGCTGAATGTATATCCGATTTTTTTCATCCTCACGGGGAATGATCAAGCAGTTTCCGCTTGTCGAATGGACGCTAGCGTTCTTACGTATGTCTGGGAAGTCGGACTCCGTTTTCATATCCATGACACCCCAAACATAGTCTGTTCGGCTTGGTTAGCCGGGGCACATTAAGACCGCACGTTCGCTGATATTACCAGTCTGTTCTCCGTCCATGCTAATTCCTAGAGTCTTTCGCACCCAAGAGTGTGCTCCTACAAACTTGATGTCGGTACAAGACATGCGCAAGGGAACTATGACTCACCGTCTGCGCCAACAACATATTTTGCATGTATGATTTCTGTTCTGTTGGCATTGTCATTTTCATCCAGACGCTGTACAATGACCTGTGATAAGAAAGTTAGAAAGCTAAAGGGTGAGCGTTGGTATCAACGCCTACTTTCACTGGGTATGAAAGGGGGTTTGACAATTCGTCGGCGTCTTCCGAAATCTCGAGGCGGGAAGGATGTTTCGGGCGTTCGACCTCTACGCCATGGGCTTTCAGAGAATCCAGAAAATTAGCTTCAATTGCTGCTTGTTTTAGCCCGATCTAGACGCTCGTCCATAAATCACGATGGACTAAAGCTCAGTTCGATGACCAGGACCGCACCAAAAATGGAAAAGGAACATCAGGATCGGTCACAAAAGGCATGCGTTTCGTGCACTTCAAGCTCAGCCTTCAGAAAATCGAGATGCGTCACGACACGAAGAATGGGACACACCTGGGGTTTTCCGTCGGGCCCAGGGTCGTAGAAGGTCTTGAAACGCCATGTCCTGTTAGATGAAACCTATGCAACCGACCAGATTTCACGTACATACAAATGGCTCTGGCTTCCCTCTCTAAGCACACGCTCGGCCAGACCGTAGCTCTATTACAATAGATCGAAAACATGGGCAAAACAATGTAAAACAGCAGCTCATACCTGTAACACTTCCATCGTCCTTGGTGCAATGCCATCAGCTTGACCAGCCGCGACTCCTATGGGACTAGTAGGCAATGGACGGTCGGTTCGTTTTAGAAACGGCGACCTCGAACATGACTCATACCGTATATCAATAATCCTCACATTGACGCCCGCCATCGCTAGTGCATTGGCACACATGGCTCCGCCAGGGCCAGCTCCAATGATTAAGACATCGACGCGACTTTCAAGAGACATGGTCGGATGGGTTGAAGGAGCCTTAATGGATTCTTCCTCCCCTTGAAGCCTTTAAGATGTATGTTCAGCACCGCCTAACGCGGCTGGTTATGAATCTTATCGCATGGCGTCTGGGCGGAGAACCTTCGATTTAGTAAGTAGTGTGCGGTGGACCACACTAAGTATCGAAAACTGCTTGGCAGGCTGCTCCAAAGAGGGAGATAATTAATAACCGGCAAGGCAAGCTGTGCATTGACTGCGCATTTAACAAACTAACCA
This sequence comes from Leccinellum luteum, assembly GCA_038091855.1. NCBI lineage: Eukaryota > Fungi > Basidiomycota > Agaricomycetes > Boletales > Boletaceae > Leccinellum > Leccinellum luteum. The sequence continues at coordinate 12,472 of JBBPPG010000364.1, read as the reverse complement.
CAGCCATTTGGCGGTTTTGAACCCCAGGCTGGCATAGTTGCATTCAATGACGGATATGTAAGTTCTGCCGTTACCCCTCACACAGCTATTGTCAATTTACATATTTTACATAAAATTTGATACCCGGTTGGCATGTAGCAGTCACGTATGCATTGCCATGATGCTACTGTAACTTTTCACGACCAGGACTTACAGTCGACTCCCTTATAACCCATACCTGTCGGGACAGGGTGAAAGTTATGGGTTATGAGGGTGTATGGGTTACCGGAGAGAGGGGTAATAAGCGCCAAAATTTGATTGCGGACAATGTTCAGGACTTAGACTATATATGTACTAACAAACAGAATGTAAGCTACTCACGAACAAAGTGGTAATCAGTCAGTTTTGTATCCGTCATGCTCTGCATCTGGGTGGCACGGGTATGTTGTCTAAATGTTCCCAACATATTGCCTTGAACTTGCATGCAAATGAATTGTCGAGCGCTCCAGTATACTTCTCCAGCATTAGTGCAGCCTGCAGTAGCTCGCTACGAGTCGGAACTGGCATGAACATGTCAGCATCCTCATCAACTTTACCTCCATCACAGACTTGAAGATGTCCTCATCTGTTGCATCAAAGATGTTGTGGGCCACCTCAATAGCTGGATTGGGCAGTTCGTGAATATCCATCCGGTTCTGGCGTTGGAGCGCTCTAGTTTTCTCGAGTTCATCCAATGCACTGTTCTTCAAGAGTGTCTCCGCATGCACGACAGGAGCTTGGGACAGGTTTCATGATAGGAAAGTTGGTGGAGTTCAAGTTGGAGCGGTTCTTGCATGACCGCGCGAAGCAACCTTCTATATTCACAAATCATTCCAGCGTTGGGTTATGGTTATGGTTCTGAAATCGGTTATGAGGGGGTATGGGTTATACCTGGTATGGGTTATAAGGGAGTCGACTGTACATATGTAGTATAGCACATGCTCACTGCCGTTTTGCTTCAAAGGTTCAGTGACCCCAAACACACGGTACGCGCCCAACTTTGAGATTTGAGCTCCGCCACGGTAAACATCCTCCTAGTAGCAGGCATTTTTTTGGCCCACCCCGCGGCCTTAGCCTGAGTGTCCTGAGGGATGAGGCCTTGAGGCCGCATACATGGGGATGGGGTTCGAGAACCTGAGGTCCCAAGTCAATTGAGGTCCACACTTCAAGCCTTGTCACCTGTTTCGATACAGAGAATTGAATAAAAGAAGTGACTATACGACTGCAACGGAGAGCGGCCAACTACTTGCTATTGAGATGGCACAGATGGGGTTAAGATCATGGTTCTGAGATCAATGCATTGATATTAATGTTAAATGTATATCCACATTACTGTCACGGTGGCGATCCGCTCAGCGCGCGCGGCGATCGCCGGCGGGACCGTTTTTCCTCCGTTTGCTTCGCGCGCATCGCGTACATCGAATAAGGACACTACACACTATCAGTGTGAAGAAGTTCAAAGCACGCGAACTGTTCGATCGGCTCGCTAGAACTATCGAGCACTGGGTGCTCTCAACGATGACATGGAGATGCACATCTCGAAATGACATCATGATAATTGTGGCAGGAAGAACGCAGCAAGTGGGCAAACTATTAATCGGGACGCCTTCTAACACATTAGCAACCTGGACGAGGAGTTGATGAAAGCTGCAGCTCTCAACACGGAGCAGGAAGACGCTGACCGCGACCACGTCAATATTGTACAATCGTATACGGTGCATGCGACGGCCAATGATAAATACGAGAAACTGCTTTCCCGCTACCCAAAGTATGTTCAGTTTCTCCTTGAAAAATCCCACTGATAGCCCAAATAGCTATATCCAAGCCTGACGAACACAGACGCTCGTAATTCTTGACCAGGTCACTGAAGCTGACGAGTTACTCAGCCTGTGTTATCTCGAGTTGTAATCTCAACCTCCATCCATGCGTTCCATACCTCTTTCCTTCTTCAACACAACGTCAAGGGGGTCAATCTTGCATTCGCCACGCTCAAAGCCCCCAAAAGATACGACACTGTGGATCCTGTTCACTCGAAGCCAGGTCAATCGAAAATGGTCGAAGAACGGAAACAGAAATTCCAACAGGCAGCTGAGGTATATCGTGACTACAAAAGGCTTCAACTGAACCCACTCTGTGCGGTTGCCATTTAGGGTCTTTCCATTGCGGTCGCAAAAGATGCGCTGGAGGCTTTGAGTAGTTTGGCATACCCGTTTCAGCTGCCGACGATTCGGGAGACGCTCGGCGATGGGAGCGTCTACGTGAACATGGATGGGTCACTACTACTAAGCTCGAGATGAGTCCAACTGCGTGATCGACCATTTTTTTTGTCGGTTCAGCAACTTACCCCGATGTATTTGTATCATGACGCTGCCTTCGTCAAGTTCTGCCATGGAAAAGGCCTGTTGACCCTCTGTTGATGTGGCTACGACGGTCTTGGTACTCCAAGCCCGCAGAGTAACAAAAGTTGGCGACCATGAATACTGGGTTGATGTATGCACAGAAGACGAGTCGTTTCATTGTCTCCCCGAAACTTCATTGAGTTTCAGCATTCACCCAATCCATCCTGCCGACTCGTGTGTACATGACTTTATCTACACTGGGGCCTGGCATGTCTATGTTTTTGCCCTACCGCATGGAAACTGCCGACCAGCGTCACAAATACGGAGAGAGCATGCTACGTCGGGCAGAAGAATATCTCACTGCTCAAAAGAGTTTCAGGTGGAGAGGCACGAAGTAGCCTGCCAGAAGAGATGTGAGGGGGAAATAACGGCAAGAGGCTCTTGAGGTTTGTCATTCCGTATCTTCATCTAGGCGACGCATTGACATGACATATCCTCGTTGTATTTCCACGTGTCTTTACATAGCAAAAGAGGTCAATGACAGAAGAACTACCTAAAGAAGCCGAGAAGTTCGCGGATGAAGTTCGGATCGCGCGCGAGCAAGTCCTCGGGTGGACTAGGGACGTTCAGACAGAGAGTGATGAGTGGGAATGTAAATCCAAGCGTTTGAGCGCGATCAGGGTGGTGTAGATACCGAGCGGGTGTTTAGCGACGAGGATGTGGAAAGCAAGCTGGCCAAGAAGGTATGTACGTGATCTTTGGTCATGACGATGAGTTTGGGGTGTTGAGATAATGTGTCAGACACCCGACAGGCTGGTCGTTCGCAACGATGGAGAAGAGACGACCGGTGGACCGCGGAAGAAGCGGTACTTCTCCCTCCAAGTCCGTCTCCTTCTGGTAGCCCACCTCACTTGATTGATCATTCTCCTTCCCGCACGACTTTCAGAGAAAGTGAATATTGCATCTCCGACATCGACGGCGAGAAAATGTGCTTGTGGATGCAATGTGGATGCCGTTAGTACTTGGTACCCTGCACAGCCCATGTTTCGTTTTGTCGCTGTCGTTTGAACGTTCGATCACGTCATATGGTATATTAACTGCTCAGATCATGTTATTGTACGCATGCTTACCTTCGAAGATGTCGTCCCTCCTCTGATGTTCAGTTTCTTTTTTCGGTGAATGAATAAGCACAGTACTCGGCACTTGGATCGAGGTTCACGACTGTTAGCCCAGGGGGAGTCGCAATGCAAATATCTAGACTTGGTGCGTCGTCAGCGATATATAAAGTCTCTTTTCTGGACAAAAGAAGAGTTTGTCAAAACACCAAGACGGGGAGTAGTGTGAACGCATACTCGCCGTCCCGTTCCCCATCCCTTCTTTCCGGTCTGTCCGGCAATTGCGAGTTCCATGAGGCGCTTGAAGAGTGATTGTGGCAAGCAAGGTGCGTGGCTGAAGGAGACATGAACGGCGCGCGAGGCCCACCAACTCCTTGGACCCTGTAATCCAGCCAAGGGCAAAGGGTACAAAAGCGCAACATGATGCATTGATGGTCGGCGATAAGAAAGACCAGATTGCAAGATTGCAAGAAAATAGTGAGAAGATCAATGGTGTGCTTCTGAACGGTGCATGCCAGTCGTTAAAGGCGGGAAACGGAGCAAAAGAAAAGACATGATATACAGTGCGGTGTGATGTGAAGAAATGCGGAGAGACCAATCAAACAAGAACGGAGGAAAAAAAAGCTAACTATAGTAAAATTCACGGCGATGAGTGGGTAGGGCATATCAGCCCCGAATCGTGCTATTTCAAGCACTCAGGGCGAACTCACAGTGGTGGCTACGCCTGCGTAATTTGAACGGAGAATCGGGAAGCACACATCACCGCATATCTTTAGTCACCCTCGCGAGGACGATGCCACAGGTTGTTCTCTAGGCTCTGGCAACGTCAACAATAGTATGCCAGTGGGGGAGAGCTCATCTGGATTAGATGGTACCTCCGCAGGGCAAATATCAACCTCGACAGCTCTGACGTTGAGGATAAGTCGACAAGCCTTCAACGCGGAAGCGAATTAGACATGGTGCAACGAGGCATGCTCCGTATATGTCGATTGGGATACTCACGCAATAATAATAAACCGCTATGAGCAGCCTGTAAGAGTACAAATCAGGCCCGAAGACAAAAAGATGACACTAATATCGAGTAAGAGCTTACGGAATAGATAAAGCTGATAATTCGTTCGGCAAGACTGTCAAGATAACAGTGGAGACCAACAGGGCAGCTAACAGATTGTTGATGAAGCAACTTTTTCCTCCATTTGTCACGGGGACCTTACCAAACGTCCTGTATAGCCGTATTCATATGAAATGTCATGGGAAAAGAGAACAGGATGCCCACAAAAAATAGAAAGTGACCCCGTCATATATGAGTGCCCTTGTTCTAGGAAGCAACCCCGACTCTTGAAAGGACAGTTTTCTCCGATGTTTCAAAGTCAGGATACAAAAGATGACTGATAGATACGTCAGGAAAGACAATAGTTATCGTGGGTCAGATGACGACCGACTAGAGACAGCCAGTGCTGTTAGCCTTCACATCTTTGTCAGTGTTTCGACCAAACTCTGTAAAACCGATTAACCTACCAGCTTATAAGAGTGAGAGCAGGTGTAATGCGGGAACTCGTCATGCAGCCACACCATGGGACCCAAGCTGGTGGGCTGATTACCAGAGCTGTGGTGCGCACGGCTATGACAACACATATCGCAAATTCCACCTATTAAAAGCATGATGTGCCACAAGACATGTTGGTACGCAATCTGGCTGCATACCAAAAATTCTCCTGAATAGTAGGTTGAAAAATCTGCGACATTTTACGAACAAGATACTCACCAACCACCAAGCAGTACAAAAATATCCCACAAAAATCATTTTCTCCATATAGTGCATTGATCCGCGTGGCCAGAATAATGTTGACGACAGTCGTGTAGAAGACTGGTCCAGCTCTAGAAACAGAGAAATTTATCAGTGGGACGGAAACCAGAGTACCTAACCTTACAAAATAACATAATAGTAATATCGCTTGCAGCTGTAGGGCATTCGTACACCTGTTCAGCGTGTTCCACGGCACAAGAAAAGGAGGCCTTACAACTATGATCTGTCAGTGTGAAGTCAACGCTATATACGAACAACTTGCGACGAACCGCGATCGAGAGTCCCGTGGTGTTGTTCACTGTCTAGTGTCAGGTGTATAATGGTAAAATAAAGGAAGTAAGCATACCCGCGAACATGAATCTGCATCCAATGGTTCAATCAGGACAGTCAAGTGGAGGAGTCATAATACAACGTACATTAAGAAGACAAGGCCATAATACCGGGAAAAAAAGAAAAGCAAGTGGAAAAATAGTTGATTGAATTTGCGAGGAGGGCATCGGCACCCTGTTATAGTAATGTTGCTGTTTTGGCGGTACGCCCAGACCAAAGTTATCTGCAGGAAGCCCTGTCTCCTTGTCTCATATATCAGTGCAGAATAAAACCGACCTCCTTCTCCAGGTTGATTATGATATCATACAACATGAAGACCACCGCGGAGACTAAAAAAATTCGTAAGTACTAACGCCCGCTGACCCGTCGGAAGTGCATTCAAGGCTCGCCTGTGACATAGTTGCAAATGCGTACTTGTTTCATCGATGCAATTGTGAGCTGGATTTCCTGCTCAGTGGGTGATGGAATGAGTAGCGAAGACATGGAGCTCGACGGGATATGCATGAGGCATGTGGTCCTCTTGAATATAAGGTCATTAATGTGTCCCAACGAGGCATCACAAGTAGTCGTGGCAGTTCCAGTTGAATGAAGACCTGGTGGCAAGTCACCGCACGAGCGACGGCACAGATAACATCCCGATATGGTTGCGGCTGAGATTTGGATAGCCATTAGACATCGATAAATAGCTGAAAAACAAAGAACTAGGAAAAACCCAGTCACTAGGGATAATCTATACCATGTTCGCCCAACTTGTTCTTTATAGAACAAACCTTAGCACGCTCTTTTGCGCCGTTAGGTAAGCGCATCTGGTTGGTCTTCAGCGCTTCAGCACGGTTCATGAAAACGTGCACGACATGCGTTCAGAATCCTTGTGGCGGGCGTTGGGTTTGATCTGCAGAAGAAACTTCTCAGACGGTATCCGATTTAGAATGTAATTATCAGGGTTTGTATACTCTTAGATTCTGGAGACGCACACGTAGTTAAAAGCAAGGCCCCACGAAGCCGCATCGGTAAAATGTGCTATCATGCAAGATGTGTGCTTCAGAATATCAACGTTACATAAAACTTGAACGGGAAGAAATGGGGTTATGATTACCTAATAAAAAGGAATTTCACAGTCAACGACGAGCGGACGAGCTAAGTATAACAAGACACCTTCATCGTCAGCGGACTGCTAATGCTCTTCTGAGATAATATTCTTCTGTAGAATGGTAAGGGCGGTTGCTAATAAGAAGTTTTGTTTATGGAGTGAGTTGCCATGGTCCAGTAGGTCCACGAACTCTGAGTCGTTCAAATTTACTGCACGAAACCAGTACACGTTCCCGCGCACTTGCCACCGATCAACATCCCATTTTAATGATGAATGTAAGTACTTACGTTGAGCGATTGGACTGCGCCTCCTCACCCCTATTGCATCTGATGATACGTAAAACTACAGTCTGTTTCACTACTGCTGAGCACAGCGCCGATGATGATGCTCAATTTCCAAATCTGTCTAGTGCATTGCCCTCTAATAACAGCATTAGCGGACTTTCTGAGGTTCTGGGGATCGTTACACTGGTACTACGCCACCCAGTCTCTCGGTACTACGCCCTGATTCGAGGTACTATCTCTACACGGCTTACCGTTGCTCGTCTTGCAATCACACCTGGCGTTTGGACTAGCGAAATTTCCGCCCACGATTTTTTAACCCACAAGCAATGGCTATATTCTGTTGGCCGCCTGGTGGTGGTAAGTAACAGCTCGTTTTGTAAGCTCATTCCAGGGTCGATCGAGTCTCAAGTCCTTTGTTGGGTCGCAATGACTTTTCAGGCATTACCCCATATAGTATTGAATTTGATCTGGGGCCACCAAGCCAGAGTCTTCCGTATTTGATGCGGCAAACTAGTTTCTCTTGGAGCTAGTACGCGCATTGCTGTAAGCATTTAGGCGAAGCGATCAACCTAATTGCTGTGATGGAGACAGCGAACAGCTACCGTTCCTGATTTTTTGGAGAATTGGTACAGGACCTTTGGGTCAGCATTAGGTTGTCATTCTTTGACGAATTGGATAAATAGACATGCTCCGAGTTTGTTGAGAAGCAATCAACATGTCTTCGTTCATCATCCTCACTGCTGTCGCCGCCGTGGTCTACATACTCTTGAAGCTTGCTGGTATATACACGCCCTTCCTCCATGCAAGTCGGTCTCTGCCTCAGGTGCCCACTTCATTGGCGGGGTACGATAACGGGCTTCTCTATGTGCTAAACCCTCGTGCTTTTCTATCCCGATGCCAGTAGGTTATTAATCATTAAGAATATCCACCGGTTGATTCGAACATGGTACAGAGAGCAATATGGGCCTGAATACCGCATCTCGCTTGGTTCTTGGAAACTCGTCGTCGTCTCTTCGGCTGAAGCAATCACATCTGTCTTTTATACCCCCTCACACTTCCTCCGCAACGACATCACCCATAAGGAAATGTTTTATGTCATTGCTGGCGTCAAATCCAACTACGTTCATCTCCACGAAGTCATGATTCGCGAACTCTATCCCCTCGTCGACAAGAGCTTGTCCCATCGCACCCTAGCACAGACCACAGAAACGTTCGGTCTCATGCTATTAGCCCAGATTAATAACCTTGTCCGCAATCACAGTGGTTCAGTATCACTTACCCAGCTCACGGGCGAACCTCTCTACAATGCTACAAACCTAGTCCTACTCGGAGGTGCCTTCCAGATAAACACATACAGGGACTTCCAGACGCTCAACAAAAGCGTACCCTACCGTTTCGCAAGGACATTGCTGTGGTTCTGGCCATCGTATACAGCACGGATGAGACTGCTGCATTGCCTCAGAGAATATTTACAACGAGGCGAGGTCGTTGACTGTGACGACCAGTTTTCTCATGGGTTCCTGAAGATCTTCAAGGACAACAACATCCAGTCCTTCGAGGGTGCCCAATTGGTACTCAACTTTCTGTGGGGCGTCCATAGCAATACGATGAGCAACTCGTTCTTTTTGCTTTCATTCTTACTCGCCAACCCTGGTGCCTTTGCGCGAGTCCGGGCGGAAGTTGACTCGGCCGTCACAAAGGTCGGGGGCTTGGAGACACTGCTTAGTGCTGGTCCTGACGAGTTGGATGATCCGTCGTTTACGCTCCTGACGTCTGCGATCATGGAAACAATGAGGCTCACGGGGTTGCATGCCGGCGTACGCCAGGCCTCCTGTGACTTTGATCTGGTGGTCGGGGATAGGAAAATAGCGATAAGGAAGGGAGAATATGTCTTTGGAAATGTTCATGCTGCACACATGGATGCGACTGTCTACCCGGATCCGGAGAATTTCATGGTCGACCGGTTTGCACAGCAACCTTACCGACGGAAACATTTGCAGATGGAAGGCCGTCTGTTCCATTCGCTAGGTGGTGGTAGGCATATCGTAAGTGGAATCCACAAAATATTCTCAGTGTTGCCACGGTTCTGAGGATGATTCGGCAGTGCAAGGGAAGATGGCTGGCTATATACGAGATTAAGGTCATGGCGATTATACTCTTGAGCCAGTTCGAGTTTAGTGCCGCGAGGGAGAAATCGGGTGGATGGTTCGTGCCTCGAGTACATCCAAGAAGTATTGGGGTTATCCACACAGAGGACGATGTCTATGTGCAGGTTTCTCCTCGGAAAGTCGAGGCGGGACTTTGAATAGAGTCCCATCTTGAATATATTTATCATGATGACTGGGATTTGATACTACCTACTAGGCGTACCCTCACAGCCACTGTGATCATCGTTTCTACATATCGGCTTCGGACATAATCAATCTCCGGATATCAGCAGCATATGGTCTGGGGCGCGTGAAATGAGCTTATGTACAACAAAAGATGAGTGTTATACATGTCATAGTATGCATATGTCGATATTATTGTGTACTGTAACACCTCCTGGGCCCGCGATTCACAGAAAGTACGTCGGATAATAATTGATAGTGATACGTTCCCATGCCGGAGTCGGTTATTCGACCTGCGAACGGCGAAGCAGCGCCATTCCCCCGATGGGCCCTTGGAGGCAGATCTTACCTGGAGTAATTGCACACAGACTCGGAGGTTCTGCGTACATGGGCGCTCCCGGGTAGGGATTTAAACTCAGCAGCTCAGTGTGCCTAACAAAATCCCCTATGTACTTACGGTATTCCGTCGCCAACCGAAAATATAGCGTGTTCCAAGGGAACAGCCCCCATGCCAATTCAAATTAGTATTGCCGAAAATATCTATGCTTCAACTCTCATCTATCTATCTATGGAAATGCCGCCAAGGCATCCTACCCTACTGTGAAGAAGGCGGGAAAGGAAAGCAGTTGTGAGTGCTATACAACATGCGGATAGCGGATAATCCATGAATTGATGATGTCATGAGTCTTTCATAGGTGTAACTGATGATGCGGCTTGATCGAGCCGTTCCATAAAGACAGTCTCGAAGAGCTCTGGAAAACACATTTTCAGAGGGGAGAGACATGCATCGATGGTGAATGCAGGTCGGAGACTGCCTGTAGTTCTAGCCCCTTGTACTCACAGAATCAAAAGCTGACACTGGAACCCAAAGACTTCGGTAATGATACTATAAGCACAGCTCAGCTGTATATATCTATGGAGCGTGCCCACATGACTCCTTGGTGCTCCGCTGTCGTAACCCGATACTGAAGGCCTGAGATACTGTCGGCTAACCGTTTTACTGAAACCACCCCTCAGTGGAGACATCGAAGGTCGTCAAAAGGGAATATTATAGTATGATCCCGGCGGTAGTCTAAAGAAAACTTCGGGGCTGACATAATATTAGCAGAGCATCATCACTGAACGCGATGACACAACGGTTCATCGAATACAACAACCCTGACTGAGGAAGCAAAAAGACTGGCCTGTCTCTGCCGTCAACCCGCTGGGGGCCATCCGTCGGTTTACATCCAATTCTCCGGCGAGCCCGCATAACTGCCAGCCGCACGATAGCGGCAGGATGGAATGATGATCCGACAGCATCTGCATCTATTGACCTTCAAGTTTCTCACATGTACGGTTGTTCACATCCTGCGCAATGGCATATCGTTATTATTTTGTTCAGCTTCATCACAATGCAATGAGCGGCCGCTCAATTGGTCTGGACACCGTTCCAACTACTGCATCCTGAATGCCGTCATTCAGAAGGGACGGGAAAATGAGGATTGGATGCTATCATTGGGTTTTTGCTATCTGGGCACAGTACCCGTTCAGACGCCGCACAAATCCCTCTTGCGGAAATTAACCTGCACATTTAAACAGCTCTTTCACGAAACTGCAGAACTGGATCCAAGTCAGCACAATAAATGCAGTGGTGGAGAATTCGAATGGTTCTAACGTCTACGTTTACAGAGGAAGGTCGACCAGTCGCCCTTGTAACAATTCATCCTGGAATATAGGGATTCATTATCACCTCGGATCTTTCCAATCCCAAACAGCAAGTAATCCTGTTTGATGTGTATAACATCTTATCAGCGGTGTCTATCATTTTAGACCACCTCGTTATGAAAAACCACTGAGTTGGCTCGATTTGGAAATGATTACCGTCGTTGAACGTTTCAACTGCGGTCCACTTAGCGATTTGTGATTTTTGTGATATCTTGAGGTGTGTATTTGATATATCCTTTCATTTTTTTTTGTCAAACACTACCCCATTTTTGACCGTCCCATGCGCGCCGGACAAGATCCGAAATCTGTGCTTTGCAATGGGCCGTCGGAGAAGCTTGCAGGCGACCTTGCGCCGTTCGCGAAATGACACGCAATGAAGTGGATAAAATGTTCAGTGTCCCTTCCCGCTCGCTCGAACAACGATGAGCATGTTTTCGATCTTCATCCCAACTGTGTTACTGAACCTTGGAGACATCTCTGCGACTGTCCACTCTTACTTCTTCGGTTTGCCAAATTCACCTCTGACTCCTCAAGTGCCGAGTTTGTTAGCAGGGTATGACAATGGGCTTCTCTATGTGCTAAACCCTCGCGCCTTTCTATCCCGATGCCAGTAGGTTATTAATCATTAAGAATGTCCACTGGTTGATTCGAACATGATACAGGGAGCGATATGGCCCTGAATACTGCATCTCGCTTGGTTCTTGGAAACTCGTCGTCGTCTCTTCGGCTGAAGCAATCACATCTGTCTTTTATACTCCCTCACACCTCCTCCGCAACGACATCACCCATAAGGAAATGTTTTATGTCATTGCTGCCGTCAAATCCAACTATGTCCATCTCCACGAAGTCATGATTCGCGAGCTCTATCCCCTCGTCGACAAGAGCTTGTCCCATCGCGCCCTAGCACAGACCGCAGGAACGTTCGGTCTCGTGCTATTAGCCCAGATTAATGACCTCGTCCGCAATCACAGCAGTTCAGTTTCGCTTACCCATCTCACTGGAGAACCTCTCTACAATGCTACAAACCTAGTCCTACTCGGAGGTGCCTTCCCGCCAGACACATACAGGGACTTCCAGACGCTCAACAAAAGCGTACCCTACCGTTTCGCACGGACGTTGCTGTGGTTCTGGCCATCGTATACAGCACGGATGAGACTGTTGCGTTGCCTCAGAGAATATTTACAACGAGGCGAGGTCGTCGACTGTGACGACCAGTTTTCCCATGGGTTCATGAAGATCTTCAAGGACAACAACATCCAGTCCTTCGAGGGTGCCCAATTGGTACTCAACTTTCTGTGGGGCGTCCATAGCAATACGATGAGCAACTCGTTCTTTTTGCTTTCATTCTTACTCGCCAACCCTGGTGCCTTTGCGCGAGTCCGGGCGGAAGTTGATTCGGCCGTCGCAAGGTTTGGTGGCTTGGAGACACTACTTGGTGCTGGTCCTGACGAG
>JBBPPG010000363.1:0-27015 GCA_038091855.1 Leccinellum luteum | reverse complement strand
AGACGCAGGTATAGTATAAAAATCAACATATGTACCATAAAATAATAAAAGTTTTGTGTATTTTGTGGAGTGCCGAACTGGGGGTAGGTGCCGAACTGGGGGTAAGGCATAATAGTCTGTCGGCGATGTACTTGGGCGCGCGTGGCTTAGTAAATGTATCAGTCGACGTAGAGCTAACTTTCAAATCCATTCTACGTCGTTCAAGTTCTTACCACTGCCATCTAATCATCACCGGTTCACTTTTGAACTCGCACTTCACGATCACTATCGCCTTGTCTGAGTCACAACAATGCATCATGCGCTCCAAATCCCAGAGATCTTGTTGAATATCTTTTGTCATGTCTTCCGTCCGCCTTTGTGTCGTGGACATCAGGGTTGGCCAATGATGTGCCTGGATAGGAATTCTGACATGGTGGCATTGGCCAGGACGTGTCGCGCATTCAAAGAACCAGCATTGGACCTCCTTTGGTCGGTGTTACACGACATGTCCCCCGTAGCACAGTGTCTTCCGGATGCGTGTAGTCGAAATGCATGCAGTACAGTATCACACGTGAGTCGATTCTTCTCATCCATCAACTTTAAGCAACGTTGAAAGACGATCAATGATTGCCCTTCTTTTTTTCTTTCTATCACCAGATCATCGAGGGACGCAAATTCAAATTCTCCAGAGCGCTCAGTCAGGATGAGTTAAATACCCTCCGAAGTTACACGCACCGCGTCCGGGCCATAATAGATTTCGATATGGGATTCAACTGGAATTCTATCCCCCCACAAACTCTCCGTGAAGATATCATCCAGGACCCTCTCTTTCCAAATCTCAGGTTTTTGTGTTGTAGGTTGCCCCGCAGAACCTTGTCTTCCCCACCACACCAATATATACCAACTCTCATGTCCATCATAGTCAATGCAACGAGTGGACCGCGCTCGGTTCGGAACTGTCTCAAGCCATTTTCGGAGCTGTATCCTAACCTGAGGAAGATTACCGTATCCCTAGATTTTGATAGCAGACGCTCTGATGACGACGGTCCGTGGGGCGCCTTTACGTGGCCATGGAGAGACCTTCAAGTCCTGAGTTGTCCCGAATGCGAATTGGATGTAGACGACCTCAAACAGCTCTCTTGCTTGCCTGCGTTGACCGAGCTCTCCTTCTCTCCGAGCGATACATTGCTCATTCCGAATCTCAGCTCACCCCTCATCTTTCCGAACCTGCAGAACCTGGGAGTCTCACACCCCTTGGTTAACTTGGAATCACTTTCGAGGTTACTTTTCCAAATGGAACTGCCGGTCTTGAGGCATCTCAGTGTAAATATTAAGCGCTTTTCTTCCGAGAGCGTAGGTCCTTTTTTGGCGACTGTCCAGAATGCTCGTATCAATCACTCCATCGAGCACTTGGTCTTGTATCACGAATCTGACGCATTTTGTATGCGTTCCTGGGACTTGGAACCGGTTCTTACCTCCAGCAATTTGCGACTTGCCATGGCATTCGGTAACCTCCGTCATCTAGACGTCCAGGTCGCAGGTCATGTAGCCCTCACCAATAGTGGATTACTGGAGCTTGCATCAGCTTGGCCACAGCTCGAACATCTTACCATTAACGACGAATTAGGTTGGAACAGGTCCAGAACGGTGTTTGGGGGGATCACACCGGACGGGCTAGTTCAGCTCCAGCAGACATGTCCATTGCTAAATTACATTGCTCTTGTCATCGACACGCGCGGCTATACCAATTCCGGCGATGCGCTGAATCGGTTGCCTACTGCGAGCTCCAGATCAAACCTGCCAACGATATTTCGTGTCAACGTCCTTGACTCCATCATCGAGGGCGAGTCCGTTTCGGCTATGGCCAATTGGCTAGCAAGCTTCGTGCGCCCATACCCCAGGTTCAACTTCCGTGCTTGGCGGGTTTGCGGTTGCCTGCTATACTCGGACACCGAGCAAGCTGCATACGTTGGTCGCTGGGAAGAAGTGTACCGTGCTGCTAACGACTTTCTGGGACGCTCCAGAAATGATGGAGATTCGTCTTGGCGTGAAATTTTGCCAAAGGGTGCTTACGATATCTAGGTACGTTGCGCAGCTTTGGATGCATGGATTTACTGGAAGCATGCAGCAAACCTATTGATAATTCTTTACTCGCAGTTTGGGTTTGTCCGGTCATGGTCCCCGCTTGAACTACATATATCCACTGCAAGCACAAGCTCACAACACACTGGTCGGAAGAAGAAAAAAAACTATTTCTCTTGTCCATACGCAGTCATAATATCAGCGCCTGTGCAAAATGAAGAATTCAACCCATATATGCCAACATCGATCACAAAGTAACGATGAGTAATGACTACACCACCTCATTGATATTGGATCATCCGGACGCATGCAACTTCCCAACATTACGGAACGTGCATAGTATCGAAGCCAAGTGAAAAATTGTGGACACGAGCAACTCGTACTGTTCGCGGACAGCAGTCGTTCAAGCACCCCCCAAACCCCAGTTTAGTGAATTGCCGCGGACGCGCAATGAAGAGGACGATATCCGTCAGTCTCTTCGATATTTCGATGGCCGCGAAGATTCCCACATATATCTTTGCCCAGCATATGCAACGGAATATCATCGTTTGCAAGATCTGCAAACCAAGCCTGACGACTCGCAACACTGACTCGGGTAGCGATACAAGATGGCATTTTTAAAGGGCCCAATTTAAAGGACTAGCATTGTTGTGAAATGACAGTCAAGTATGGGCTGGAAGCTCACTGATGGAACAGCAGGGTTAAGTATTGTTCAAGTTGTCACAGTGAGTGGAGAGTGAAGATATTGCAAATTTGCCTATAATGTTCTCCAAGCACCATGATCGAAAATAATATTGGCCTGATCAGACTGTTCAGTGTTGGGCTGCCAGTTGGTGTGCTACACTAAAGATATCACGCTCTGTATTGTAATGCCAAGTGAATTGAAACATTTAAGTAATGAACACCTGGAGATGGTATGGGCTGATAATAAACCCACTCTTGACATTGCGTTCGGACAAGCCTTGGCCCGCCTTCAGGCCTTGAAGTCAGGAATGGAAAGTTTATGTAAGTGTGACCTTTTCATTATCATCATCGATCATCCCACTGGCAAGCCTCGCTCGCTCACACTTCGTACTAGCTTCAGTTTTCGTGACGGTTCCGTACACCTCGCCCGAGTGGCAACAATGCATCATGCGCTCCAAATTCCGGAGATCTTGTCTTCCATCCACCCCAGTACCATGGGCCCCAGGCTTGCCCAAGCTACTTACAGCATAACCCTGACATGGTGGCCAAAGCCAGGACGTGTCATGCATTCAAAGAACAAGTGTTGGACCTCCTTTGGTCGGTGTTGGAAGATACAGCCCCAGTAGCACGGTGTCTTCCGGATGTATGCGGTAAAGCCTTACATGCGTCATACGTGAGTCGTTTCCTTTCATCCATCATCTTAACGCAACGTTGGATAATTTCCCTTTTTTTTTCTATTGCCAGATCTTCGATCATGAGAGACATACATTCTGCAGAGCACTTAGTCAGGACGAGTTGCGCACCCTCCGAAGTTACACGCGCCGCATTCAGGTCGTATGGGATTTCGACATTGGATTGCACTGGTATTCTGTCCGTCCACAAACTATTCATGAAGCCATCATCCGGGACCCACTCTTTCCCAATCTCCGGTCTTTAGCTTGTAGGTTTCCCTGGGACGGACTCGGAACCGTGTCTTCCCCTCCACACCAATATACCCCAACTCTCACCTCCATCACAATGGATGCATCAGACGGACCGCGCTTGGTTCGGGACTGTCTCGAGCCATTTTCGGGGCTGTATCCTAACCTGAGGAAGATTACCTTATCCCTAGATTCCCATGGCAGAGTCGAGTCTGACGACGATAACCCGGGTCCGCAGGGCGCCTTTACATGGCCATGGAGAGACCTTCAAGTCCTGAGTTGTTTCGAATATGAATTGGACATGGACGACCTCCAACAACTCTCCCGCTTGCCTGGGTTGACCAAGCTCACCTTCTCTCCCAGTGATACTTTGCTCATTCCGACCCTCAGCACACCCCTCATCTTTTCGAACTTGCAGCACTTGGGATTCTCACGCACCTCTGCACCCTTGGAATTGTTGTCATGCTTATTCTCCCAAATGGAACTCCCGGCCATGACGCGTCTCGATGTAAATGCCAAGCACTTTTCTTGCGAGTGCATCAGTCCGTTTTTGGCGACCGTCCAGAATACTCACCACTCTATCGAGCACTTGGCCTTGTTTCACCAACCTGACACAGCTTCTATGCACTCCTGGGGCGAGGTACCTGTTCTCACCCCCGACGACTTGCGGCTCACCATATCGACACGCGTGGCTATACCACTGCCAGTGAAGCGTTGGATCGGTTGCCTACCACGAACTTCATCAAGCTTGCGAACAATGTTTCGCATTGACGTCCTCGACTCCGTCATTGAGGACGAATCCATTTCAGCCATGGTTAATTGGCTTGCAGGCATCGTGTGCCCATATCTTAGATTCAACTTCCGTGCTTGGCGAGTTTGCAGCCGCAAACTATACTCGAATTCCGCCCGTTTTGCATATGACCACCGCTGGAAAGAAGTATACCATGCTGCCAACACCATTATGGGGCGCTCCGAGGATGATGAAGATATATCTTGGCGTGAAGGCTGGTGGACGCCCCGTATTATGCAGGCATGCTACTCAATTTTGGATGTACGGATTCATGGGCTGTGGAAAGCATGTAGAATACCCACTGATAAAATTTTACTCCCAGTTTGGGTGTGTGCAGATGAAAAAAGTTCTTGGCCATGCGTAGTCATGCGACAGCAACCCGAGATGTTTCTTCCGATCTGAGGCCTATGAAGATCATGTAAGCCCGGTCCCTGGAGGTCGCACAGGTTCTCACTGGAAATGAAGTGGCCACTGTTAGGCTATTGAAAGCATGGATGCAGTATACTTACTATAAATCTTTTACTCCGGTCGGGTTTGCCCAGTCATGGTCCCCGCTCGAACTACATATCCACATAGGTACAACATACTGGTCAGAAGAAAACAGCTATTTCTCTTGCCCCTACGTAGTCATAATATCAACGCCTGTGCAAAATGAGATTTCAATGCACATATGCCATCATCGATCGCAAAGTACACCGGTAATGAATACGCCACCCGTCGATGTTGGATCACCTGGACGTATGTAACCTTCCTAACATTGATATTACAGGAACTTGCATATAAAATCCAAGTGGAAATTTGTGGATGCGAGCAACCCGTACTGTTCGCAGACAACAGTTGTCCAAGCTGAACTGCAGCAGGCGCGCAATGAAGAGGAGGATCTTCGTCAATCGCTTCAATTTCCCGACGCCTGCCCCAGCGAACATGGACCCGATGCCCGCGAAGGTTCTCGCATATACCTTTGCCCAGCGTTCTTGACAACTGGCATAGCTTGTGCAACGGAACATCATCGTTTGCGAGATCTGCAAACCAAGTCCGACGGTTCGCATCATTGAGAGTAACACAAGACGGCATCTTGAAGGGTTCAAGGACTAGCATTGTCGTGAAATGACAGTCAGGTATAGCGTAAGGAAGCTCGCTGAGTGACGGAACGGCAGGGTTAAATGTTGTTGGCATGGCGAGTGAATACTTGGCCCAAAATGTTTTCCAATCGCAAAGACGCGCCATGATTGAAAATATCATAGACCCCGTTCAGTGTTGGGTTGGGAACACAAAGCCTCTCGCAATACCCCATAAAGAAAAGAACAGGTCATACCTCGATCTGATTCACAACGAGCATCTGCAGTCCTGTATCCCTGATCTCGTCGAGGTGCTTGACGCTGCTATATTCCCAGCATGGAATCAATAGACACGCCCTGCGGAAGCAAGGTCAGTTCGAGATCCCGACGGTCTTGATCTTGCCCGCCTTCTGTGCGTCCAGCAAAGCGCGATAGGTTTCAAAAAGTGCTTCATACCAGAGAAGGGATTACGGATCAAAAACAAGTTGATACAATCTTTTCCGATCGCCAACACGGTCACGATATGAGTGGGCTCGCGATCGAAAAAACCAAGGATCAAGAGCGACTCGCCTCGCTCACCGAATGCGAACCTCTCGAGTGATTCATCGACGCCTTTGAGCGTGCTCTCGTAACCGTGGATCCTGCTAACACATTTCGTGGCTTTCAAGGCAGTGTACGATGCATCACGATAACGAACCATGAGCGAATCAGAGCCGGACGAGGATGATCACACCATCAAGTAGCCCAACGACAACGGTAATGAAATCGCAACGGGAAACAGTAACAGAGAAGGCGAAACGAAACGCACTGATGTACACCTCCTCCCGCTCGAGCCCGCTCTCCTGGACAGCTTGGCCGACCGCAGCTTCGTTTCTGTACAACTGTGCCGAATCGACGTGCCTGCCCAGAAAAAATGTAAACACAGGGTGATTCGATTTGGATTTCGTGATGAGCGCCGAGTGCAGCCACGGGGGCGCCGCCCAAAGACACATCAGTGATATGCAAAGTAATGGAAAAGACCCTAGCCCTAAAAAAAAGGGACGTACCTATACCCAGCCTCAGGCTCGAACGCTGTTAACACGGACGGGCGCGCGTGTTTGAGTCGTAATTCTGATACACTCCAAAGCCGAGGAGGGGCATCGCATGTCCTGCAAGCCAAATTCGGTCAGATCGATCATCACATCAGTAGGTGGGCCGTAAGTTGTACGGTCAGTGGCAGCAGGTTGAAGGGCGGCGAATAAGAAAAAGAAGAAAAAAGAGGTATGAATCACGCCATTCAAATTACAGTCCAGGCCAGGCCAACGAATATTACCTGACGTCAATCGAATAGTAGATTTGATCGTAAGCGACATCGTTGTTATTGTTAAGTTTTTCGCAGTGTGGTCGTTGGTTTTGAGATAGGGTTCAAGTTACCTGCAACTTGAAAGTTGAAAGTGCTATGTACTACACCCACTGATGAGAGTAGCCACAGTGTGACAGACACACTGACCGCGCGCAAGGTAGTAGGGCGGCAACGAGTCTGTCACCCCAAAATTATATTCAAGGGACGGTTATGTACAGGTTTCTCTGATTGGCTCGGAACATATTCCCACAAGATTTGAATTCTTCATTCAGACTGGTATGTGCACTGGCAGACAATATTCATTGCCATCCTAGTTTCAGGTCTCTAAGATCCTCCGAGTCAGCGACCAGAGTGAAGTCCGGGGTTCAGGCGAATTCCATGCATACGTTTGCCCAATGCCATAGATTGCCTGACTCCGTACTCGCATCTCTCTCCCGCGTAACGATTGAAAAACCGGCTCTGCGCACTAAACCCGAGGTCATCTGAGCCTAACCGACGGTCATCTGTTGAGTCTCGGTCCTGGCCATTACGAATGAAGTTTCATCGCACGCCCATTGCCCCAATGCCAAGCTTCGATCCCCCTCCTCGCACCCCCTGTTCCATGTGGTCATGTTGGTGGCGACGCAGACCGCTCAAGAAAACCAATAACGATTATAGTCAGGTCGCTGATCGGTGATCTCGATTGCCCCCGCACCGTGACGTTAGCGACGAGGAACCCACCCCCAATTATCCATCAGAAAGTGACGAAGGCCCGCCATTGAAAACAAATCGGAAGAAACGCTCGGCAGGGGTTGGTACTGCTAGCGGCAAGTTCTATACCTTTTTTACCGATCTCCATACGGTCGTAGGCGCACATACTCCACATAGTGGGAAAAAAATGATGCTGGGCGTCATGAGCTCTCTTCAAATTCCAATCGAGCGCGCCTGTCGTCTCGGTATATATAACCTTGAAGCTCTGATGTATGATTACTCTCTTGTTTCCCCTTTCGATTCTTTTGTCTGTCCAAAGCAGGAGGGGAACTGAAGGTTTGCGAAGAAGCAGAAGCAAAAGAAGCAAAGTTAGATAAGTAATCTCCTTATCGATGTCCTACTAAATATTACCCTAACGCCGCCCCATTATTAAATAACTCCCTCATCTAGCGAGGTTGATCACAATGATACATAATGGAGAAGCGTAAGGATGACTTGGCAACACTGGCATCCGAATCGGAACAACGTAGGCCTAGACCCGGACTCGGACCTGGGGGTGGGGAGGGGGGTGATGTACGTACAACCATATCGTCCACCAGTCTTTGTTGCGGTAAATCCCATCCCACGACAACGTTCAGCACGAACAATTGCTCCAGGGAAACGATACTCTCGTTCGGTCTCCAGGCGAAGGGGAGTCATTGTAGGCGTGTTTGGATGCTAGAATTATTAACTGATCAGGTTATCTTCAACCCCCCATTTCGCTGCTCAGATTCGCACCTTCCGATATTTGCTCAAGAGCTCTTCGTCTCCCCGGAGCGTTCGTGGGCAAGGAAGAGGATGAAACGACCGAGGCGCCATCAACACGTCCCACTATGCCCATGGTGATCCGAATACTACCTGGTAAATATTTTTGAAGGAAGTTCGTCGTTGGGGAGTCCTGTCCAATGCTAGAGGGGGAAAAAACGCACGATCGAAGACTCGTCGCCGACCGTGCGCATGACTTTCGTGCTCGCGCTCAGCCTGACGAGTGGTTGGCGAATTCAGCAGCCCCCATTCTCCGACGGCGGTCTAGACTCACCATTCGAGCACGTTCAACGGGCCGACTGGGCGATGCCATGTGAGCGCGGCGGCAAGCAGGTGCAAGCGACCCGTGCGTGCAGAACACGACCTACAGCATTCGAAGAAAAAGAAAACAAACAAAAAAAGACGCATGTACTCCACGACCTATCACCCAACGGAGCCGCAGCACCACACAAAAGCAACCGCGCGGCACTAGAAGTCTGGGTGCCGCTGTGCTAACACCAAGTGCGTGTTATCCACGCAAACGGCAAACGGCCAAACGTACTCCCTTTTTCGTCTACATACGTATGACACGGGGGGAACAATGGGCGAGATCCGGATGAACCGGGACCCGCTCCGCTCCCTCTCGCGTGTCACAGACTGGACATGCAGACACGCATCGATTGCACTGCCCGCAACGGAACCAAATCCGGTAGTGTGTCCATTGTTGCAATGCGATAACGATCGCGTGCATGGGGCAGTAACCACTGATGGTGGAGCTGGCGGTATGGCACACACGGGAACTGTAACGAGGACATATCGTGGCCGCCGTTCGGTTGGCACTCCATTGTCGAGGCAGGGTATAGTCGCGGTCCCAGTTCCGGATTTGACGCGATCAGTGGTTGGCGGTGGTGGTGGTGGTTTGAACATTCATCCTTCATAACATTTTGCGCAACCCTGGGTTTGAAAACAATTGACAATGTACGAAAAAATTTGTTTTGTTCATTTCCGTCGGGCCATCGCAGTCAACGCCGGAATGTATAAGACGAAAAAATGTTCTGACCTCAGAGCTGCTGGTTTCGATCCAAAAGGCATTACAAGCCTGGCGACGTACGTATGACTCCATGACATGACGGACAATGACGAACGAATGACAACGATCAGCTGGACATGAAACAATTTCTTCTCCCCCTTTCCTGTTTGCAGACCTGGTTCATTCAGTCCATATACAAACGCAAGGGGTGACAAGTTCATATTAATTGAGGAAGCCCATACTGTGCCAATGGGCGCCGGTTGGTCTGACCGCAAGGAAGTCTCAAGGTTTCAACCGCGGAAGGGCCGGCGTCCTTTCGATTACATAGAGGAAGGAAATTACCCAGAGAGCAGCGGCAAAGGCAGGCAGGCAGGCATGCAGGAAGTATTTGACGCCATTACACCCTGCCTGTCCCTGTTTCGGCTGCTTCCATATGCATATGCATGTGTGTCTCTGTTGCCACCATGAAGGCGTATTACTAGTACTGCTTCTTGGCAATCAAACGGATCAGTTGCGTGCTGGAAAGACAGGAGAAACAACCCTGACCTTGGAGACACATCGTCTCATCGCTGGAACGCCCGGAAATGAAGAAGGAAAAAAGGAAATGGCCAGAACGGTTTTCCCCCTGAGCTGAAAAAGAGTTCAATACGTAGGTCCTTGCGCCGTCAGCAGCAAATCTGTTCTGCCTCGGGGCATCAAAGCTACGCGCCGTGGGTAGAAATAGAAGGCGTTTCATAACCTGTTGGGGTCCAACGTTTCATGCAGACGTCTCCTGTCGCACATTAACAGGGGAAGCAAGGGTCAGCAGAGACGACCACGGAGAAAGCACACTGAAGTGTCCTCCCCCACCAGCACCGTGGCGTGGGACGCACATTTCGTGGCCCAGAACCATATTCCTTCTGCACGGTGCGCGTGAGAGGTGAATACAGGGCGCACCCTCGGGATCCGCGCCGAAAAGAGTACGATTCGCATCGCTTGTCGATGGCCAGCCAACCTGGGTACTACGAGAGCGGCGGTCAGTGGCCGCCGCACATATGATCAACCAGATCAACCGAACGGTTTCTTGTATAGCCTGCGGACATATTAGCGACAGGCTCTTGCCGGGACTTAGCTTGCCTAAGGCGGATGGCTCGGTTCGAGTTCCCGCCTGCCCGAATCTGGATGGCGACTCGATTGATCATCGGGGATGACCGGTGAACCTTGTCCACCCAGGACCCTGTCGACCCCCCCAAGATTCCTTTCACAGCTCCACATGGGGTCATGCCATGCAGCAACTATGCGGGCCTGCAAATAAATTACGTTTATTGGGATGCGGCGCTATTCTATGTATGAGACGGTACGTCGTGAAAGGGTTGTTGCCACATCACCCAAACACATCCCAGGGTAAAGGACCCTGGTAGACTTCGGTAGGATCGTCCGGACACCACTCTAACAGACCACGCAGTTCCGGCGCGGATGCATGGTATGGATGAAATCGGATAAATGGATTCCTACCCCGCCTTTTGGCAAGGAGGAAGTCGTGACAGCCATACATGTCCAGGGTATACGGCTTGTAGCCGTTTTTCAACTATATAGGAAACAGTAAACATTCCGAATTAGTGCGTGAATCCCTAGAATGGTCGCGTCCCAACCCTTACCTCGCCTTGGCGAGCCGTCATGGCTTCATCACCTGTGGTGAGAAGTTCGAGACCCATGTACTCAAACAACGGGGCAGGGAATCTGATTGCCGCTCGATGTAGTTCTTCAAACCGGCGCTGCTTCATCTCGTATCCAACCACGGTAATTTGCGACGGGTATCTTCCAGTGACCTCATGAAACCGCGCGATTGAAAACAATACGTTTTGATATGAATCGAGCGCATACGTCTCCGTCGTGGCTCGAGGAAATGGGGTGCTGTCGTCGCCGATAGTCGCTATGACGTGAAAGAGGTCCAAACTTTGCGCCACCCGCATGTACGACTCTGCTTCCGTCGTCGTAGATTGAAGCCTGGTTTGACCGCTGCGGATGCGAGAGAGACAATCAAAGAAAACAAACTTAGCAATCCGATCGAGACTTGAACATGGTCGCTGCGAAAAGCCCTTACCCACTGAACACGAGCAAAGAATTTTTGTCTTGTGACGCAAGAAGGGTTCTGGCAACGTTCCCCAAAGCGTCAGACTCACGTTCCCTCACACCACCACCGGACTCGGAGCTCGACCAGGCCCGGCGCGTACTCGTGGCAAAAAGCAGAAAAAAATGCAACTAAGCTTACCCTTGCCTGATGTGATCGACGAACGCAGACACCCTCCCCCCACCTCTCTGGTAATCTTCCAGCGTCCACATGTCCTCGTCAAGCACCTCCTCCGGCTTCGAGCCCTTCCAGATGGCGTGTCCAGGTACGACAATAAGGTGAGAGAGGTGCCCCAACATCTCATCGCGGCGTATCGTGGCAAGAATGCTGCCTGGCGGAGCGTAGCCGAGGAAGCCCCCACTCCTGTTCGATGACGAAAAAGAAGAAGAGGAAGAAAAGAGGAAAGCGAGGTTGTAGAAAAAGGATATGCAACCGCAAGCAGCCAAGAGCAACACGCCTAGGTTGGTCAGTCTTGAGCGCCCACTGAGGAACCGGAGGGCGGCGCGGTAGTCGAACGAACGTGAGCGACCTCCCTTGACGCTGTACTGAAAGGCGCCACGACGCGCGGAGGAGCCAGAGCTCAGAGCTGGTGCCGGGAGCATCTGCTCGGGACGATGAGGAGGGTCATGTTTCAGAAGTCCATGTCCGACGGGACCACTCAAAAGCCGGGCACCGCTTGGCACTCCTAAACAGGAACTACTACTCTACTTGAACATACCTACAATGTATTGTAACCCTCCGTAGTATTGTGCATCATCGACCCACTCGGGACATGGGCATTGCAAGTTCGAGCGAGATCCGGCGGAATTCTGATTTCGGATCATTCGAGTGCTACACCGCGGACTCTACTATTCACATCCACATAGTGCCCCGACGTGACAACCTTGTTTCACTTATAAAGTCTCTCCATGTCGTCCTTGGAGACCGACCGAACCCTCCCCATACAGTCTCCTAAACGCCCGACTCTAGCTCATTTTCGCTTTTTCCTGGTGCAAATTCCGGACTTTGCCGCTGTTGCCTGGCCTACAGACTTCCCCTAATCCGAGGGATGACATACCGGTGTCCCCATCCATCCGCCCATGTTCGTATACTCGCCAGTCGCCAAAGTGTTTCAGTGATGCACGCGTGGAACAGTGTCGCGGGTGAACCAAATGTCTCCGAGTTGTGAGGCTACTAAGAAGAAACATAACATCGGTAAGTCGAACATGCCTCCATGCCACGTAGTCATATGCCAAACGATAGTGTAGTTTTTGTATCAGTAACTAGGTAGTAAACGCAAAAGGCCAACCAAGAAAAGACAGTAAGATATATAATTAAGAGGTGCTTTACTAGGGTATGCTGTTCTCATGCTGGTTCAATCATCTGGCGTCGCCCGACCGCGTGCAGCCCGTTCCAATGTTGGAGAGCGTCGACCCCACATTCCGCCGCCGTGACCGCCGCTCGATACTTCTGGTCGTCTGTCCAAATGCTCTGATTAGCCCCCCTAATTCCCATTCCGCGAAAAAGAGTTACTCGCCAAACCTTGACAGCGCATCGAATGCCGTGTCGCCTTCCAGAGGCACCGCAGGCCAGTGGTGGTGGCTGGCAGTGGTGACAACGCTGCCAGGCGTCTTCTCGTCTATGGACGCACGCGGAAGAGATGGACGACAGGTTAAAGGAACATCCACCAAATAAATACGACGAGCGCTCACAGTTTCGTCCGCCATAACAATAGTCCCCTGTGTCGAGCGGGTCAACAAACGATGCGAGGTGCAATTGGTGATCGGGACCGCCAAACTGACTCTCCCGCAACGCTCGTCTCACGCTCGCGCACGCTTGGTACGGGGAAGTCCTGGCAGCACGACTGCTTCGACCGCCATGACCGGCGACGGAGTGTGTATGTGACGAGTCAAAGACATCTGCCAGCCAAAAAATGAATCAGGTACAGGTTTTTATTTTATTTTATTTTCAAAATCGCGTCTCCCCTTCCCCCTCGTAAAAAAGAAAGAAATTGCCAACGAAAAACTAAGGGGGAACAGACGTACAATGATGAGGTTCCTCGGTCAAATTTTGATGTTGTTGCTGTTTGAAATTATCATGGGTCGTTCCAGAAAACGAGGGCATAAAATGGTGATCATGAGCATATCTTTGATGGTGACGTTGCAAATGGACGTGTTGTTGTTGTTTGGAAATTACGTCTTGCAACTGTTGGTGTTCAGCGGCAGAAGACGGCGGCGGTGGTGCATAATATACTGATCCTCCAGAAGCATGGAACGGATGTTGTTGTTGGACGTCGACGACGTCGTGAGGAGCAATCGGATTGAACGAGGTGGTCGGGTCATCTACGGCGGAGATTGGAGAGGGAACGATGGGATCGCTTGACGAATGTGAATGATCAGAGGGAACGGAAGTATTGCTGCCATAGCTTGGGTATACGAGAAACGGATCGAGCAGATCTCCCTGAAAGAACGTCGAAAAGGGTGACGAGGAGGACGGTTGGGCGGTGATTGAGCCTGGAGAACCCGTGCTGCTCGCGGCTGCTGAACCCGAACAGTAATGCTCCGACGGCGAAGGCTCAGATACCACGTCCGAGCCCGCAGTACCGGACGGCGGCGGTGCAGCCACCCAGTGGCAGTCACCCTCGGCCTGCTGCTGCTGCTGCTGCTGATCAATTGGCAAGGAATGAGAATGATCCGCGGGGATGTATGGCTTCGGAGACGGGGAAGCAACGTGTGGGTGAGTCGTCGCAGGGATCAGCACCGGAACCCGATCGTCAGAACAAGAACCCGCGCTTCGTCGCTCGACGGGCGTGGCTGCAGCCTCATGAGGTGACAACGTCGGCACCATACCCATTCCGGACGACGACCTGGCGGACGAGGATCGGATGACAAACACGCATTCTTTCCCACGTGCCTGGCATTTGCTGCATGGCCGCTGCAAATCACATTTCACTTTGGAGTCGGCACAGGCCTGACAGGACCGTCGCCTCGTGCGGTTAGCATGGGACCTAGAATCACGGGTAAGATCGAGTGACGGGAAACGGGGCGCGTGCGCGCGCACAGCAAAGAAGAGACGGAGGACATAACCGGGTAAAGACATAAAAAACAAAACAATATAAAACAAAAAGAACGAGAACACCCACGAATCACCGCATGTTTTCTTATGTCGCGTCAACAAATCACTGCGGGTAAACTGCGCATCACATGTCTGTCAGGGTTCAACGTCCGGTCCTTAGCATGCAGGATCGAAGAAAGACGTTTTTGGACAAAAGTCCCTTACATCGCACCGATGGGACCTGTCTCCGGTGTCTGTTGGGGTTCGTTCCACCGAGGTTCAATGCTCATGCTCAGAGAGCGACAGATGTGAGTACTCACGGGTGCGCAAGTGACGGTTGAGATGAGTGGTGCGCGTGAACTTCGCTGGACAATGCGGGCAGAGTTTCGTTTGGGGAAGGATGGGTATATTGCCCTTGTGCGACCGCATCTTGGACACTGCACCGTCCTTTCTGTACTCGATGACAGTCCGAGGTTGCGGAACCGCGATAGAGGAAGCGGCGAGATCCGGGCGATGACGAGAAGAGGTGGTCGACCCACAGGCCATCTTGGGAAAGGGGAAAGCAAAGGGAGAGTCAAGCCAGGGAAGGCTGGAGTTGCTCGAACGTCAATCAGAGGACGTTTATTTAAAAAGGCTGGAAACGCTTTATACATGGGAGTGACAAGCTCTTTGGAACCCTACAACTCCGATTAGTGAATTGCATCTGCAATGGACCGAGGCAATACTAACCTAAATTTGATTTCCAGGACCCCGGGCAAAATGTGTCCCAAAAAAGGAAACGATAAGTCGGCGAACAACAACGCGATCTCAATGATATCGACCATCGAGGTGAATCTAGAGTTGGGTGTGAAATTATTATTGCCTACCCGAGAATCTTATGTTTCCATGGCCGTGTCACCATCGAGTCCGTTGAGCGGCACTCGCAGTGATCAGTAGTGACTGCGTGGCCACTCGCCGACAACATGCCCTTGTGAAGCTGATTCATGAGCTGACAAATCTGAGATCTGCCTCCTCTGCAACTTTCAGGGACCGCATGTTTTCAAAGAAAGAAAGAAAAAAACTGAGAACAAATAAAAAAACTAACCTGGCCGCTCCGATCGTGGAGCGTGTGTTGATCGACATGGCGTCGGATAGTCCCAGATCAAATACTTGTCCGATGCCGGAGAATTAAGACCACACAACATGCTGCCAGCCACGGCCATGGTTACGTCTAAGTTCACCAGGTATTGCCGACATCCAACATGTAACACCATCCTACCTAACCCTCAAGCTGTGGCAAGTTTTTTTTTTTGCTTCCTCGCCGCCTCATGCTTACGGCTTAAACTCCTGTTCCAGTGCCCACTGCACAGCTTGCTCCACGTCGTCGACCTCGTGTGTTGGGCGGTGGCTTGGCGGTCCCTGACGAGGGTCGTAAACACCCGTCCTCACCAGAATAGACTTCCAACGTGCGGCATTCGCCCCTGCAATGTCGGATTCCGGGTTGTCTGAGGAGCGCAACATGAACCCGTTACCGCGCGTTCGCTCGCTCTGGACTCCGCGACTCACCTCCAACCATGTATCTGTCCAACGCATTGTGCAAAATGTCAGTTGGTGGGAGGCACGCTGAAATGCAATTGTTTGTTACCTACACCGAGCCAGGAGAGGATTGTTCTCGCAGCTGTTCCCGCAACATCTGCTCCGCGAACGTGTACGTCGCTGCCGTGGGCTTTCCGAATTGGGTATACGGATATGGCGTTCCGGTTAGCGACTGCATGAAAATGGGTTGGTCACCGGGAGATACCGCAACTGAGCTCAGTTACCTTGAACACAGCTTGGAAAGCTTCTTTGAATGCGCCTTGCCCAAGTCGAGGTCTATCAAAATCTGATTTCCATATCAGATCTGGGTTGCAGAAAACGAGGTCGACCGCCTTTTGCGTGTGGGTGGGCAGACAGGGACCGCCCACAACACCGCCTGATTGAATCAAATCGCACATCACTTGGATATCAAGGGCCCAGTTTCGAGGATCATGAAATACAATGATGGCTGCGATGCAGATTTGGGAAAAATCGGTTATCTAAAGGCAGATTTCGCTTGTTCAAAAAAGGTTTGATCGGAGTACAAGTAAGCGGAGACCGACCTTGACCGACTCTAGCTCTTCAGCCGAAAGACTGTGAAGCGGCCACACACTGTAACCTGTTTGAGAAAACTGCCGTGAGCCGGGTGACGGCGAGTGACTTACGCCTTATTCCAAGCAAGCACGTCAAGGGTGGTGTAAACGTGCTTAAAGCCGTAGCTATTCTCGAGATCAGAGATCCATGTCAACAAGGGGTGGCGTAGAAAACACATAAGCAATTACCCTTCGGCAACCTTGCGGAGTGCGTCGCCCTTGCCGCCGAGCACTAACACCGGTAAATCAGCATACTTGTGCACGACAGACTTTAGTACGGTGTGCGCCTGAATAAATCGTCCTGGATCGATCTGTGTGAATGGGCATTCTTAGTGAAATGACCATCTCAAACCGCGGATCTCACTTTGGTTCCCAGCTGTTGACTGAGTTTGTGGCAGCGCGCTGACTCGCTCACGCCACCGCCATTAGTGAGCTGCAGGATAATTGAGTTTGATGGGAAGTGGAAAACATGAGGTATCATTTACTAAGAGGTAAGGTATTTTACTTGGGAAAGCGATCAGGACGGGCGAAGCACGGTGGAGCGGAAAAAAAAGAGACGTACACACCGAATGTATTGTTACCGTCCAGGATCGACAATACCCGCCTTGAGGCGGGTAGGGCGTTGTCACCTCGAACGAGAACGCCATCCTGAGCGTGCACGGGTGAGAAGTCAGTCGAACTACAGCATGTTCGGGTCCCAGGAAGACCTGAATGAGTCACGGACGATATCAAACACGAACGCCAGCGGTGAGGCGGCCTTGTGAGCTTTTAAAACGGGATCGGGATGAGAACCGAACAAAACGGGATAAACGATAGCACGCGTTGTGGAGACTCACCTGTGCGATGTCGTACAAAAGAAACGATTGGAGTGATATTGACGTACTTTGAGCACATGTACCTCTGCGAACACAGGGTGTTCAGCTGGCGCATCCTGATTCTAGACTTCTCGGTATGTTGCGTGAGAGTCAAGAAAAACGCGGCCTACGAGCGTTCATGAAAAGAAAATGAGTGACAAACACTAACAATGGGAGAGAAGTGACAACCTTGGCGATGTGACTTGATATTATGCACCTGAGCCCTGAAACGATTCGACTTTGAGTCCACGTTGTGCACAAACGTGGTCAGCGCGACTTCCGTACCGTGGTACCGAATTACTTAATCACGATCGACACAGAGCCAAGGTCCTCTCTCTCCCCAGGGCCGAATTCATACTTATAATTAATGTCTAAAAATCTCTTAGTTGGACACACTATCTTAGAACTAAACTTTCATTTCAGCGAGTTGGGCGACAGACGGCGTTCATGTACATACCTGATGGTGCACAAAGGCAGGTCAGGATACCTATCTTACGTGACGATTATGATCCTCGTCAAACAACTGCGGAGGCCAAACTGCTGAACTTTGATAAGAACACTGTCAGATTCCCTCTGGACAACATGATCAGTCACCCTGCAGTTCGTCGCGCGTCAAGCCAGTTTGACCCGTGGTGATCGCATATTCACAACAAGACTGCGCTTGTACCTAGTCATTCGACAGATATCGTGATTACCGCGGAATGTACATCTCGCCACAAAGCTGGATGATTATTGGGGTTGTGATGATCATTTCCTCTATCACTCTGCCTAGTGATGGCCCGTTTCATATAATTGGGCGGCAGGGTGTCCAACTCGAGGTTGCCAGGCCTCGTGGGTGCCCGCCATTGATCTAGATTCAAGTCCACACACCACACCTGAGCCTAGGTCACCATGGACTGGTTCGATCGGGCCAAATCTACTATCCTCATCTCTGCCAACCGTGGGAGGCAACGCTGGTGCTAGTCTGAAAATAACTCCCGAGGGTCTATCTATAGCCACCCGTTCCTTATCTCTTTCTACCTTCAAACATCATGGCCTCCGTAACACCTCCTCAGCTTGCAATCATTGCAGCGGGAGAAATGGGTGCTGCAGTTGCCGGTAGACTCGCTAGGGCTGGTTGCACGGTGTACACTGATCTGGACGGACGCTCCGAGGCAACACGGCGACGCGCCAAGGAAGTTGGGATGCATCATGTACCTCTAGACGACATCGTAGTCAAAGTGGACTGGATACTGAGTATACTACCTCCCCGGGACGCAGTTTCGCTGGCTGAAAAAGTTCGGGACGCCGCCGCGAGGCAGAGCAGACAAGGCGGCACCGATCCTTTGGTGTTTGTAGATTGCAACGCTGTCAATCCGAAGACGGTGAAGCAGATTGCAGAGGTGTTCGCAGGCACAGGCATCAATTTCATTGATGCCAGTATTATTGGAGGCGCGCCGAAAGATGGCTTCGATCCCACCTTTTATGCATCTGCTGAACCAGAGAATAAACACATTCTCAATTCCTTTTCAGCTCTCTCCGAGTATGGACTGAAAATCTCGCTGCTGACGGGAGAGGGTGCGGGTGTAGGGGATGCAAGTGCGCTCAAAATGTCATATGCGGTAAGCAGGCTTCCGTCCTGAATATATCTGCATCAGGACATTGGATTGGCGCGTAAAGGGGATCACCAAGGGAACGATTGGTATATATACGACGATGATCTTGGGTAGGTGAATATGATAGTGTGGTGATTGCATACTGATAGACTCACGTTAGCTGCGCACGCGTCATCGCCGGCGACCGCTGAAGCATTGATGAATGAGCTGAGCGCGTCGCAGTCTGGAACAATGGAGCGGATGATGAAGGTCATACCAGGCATGCCTCGAAAAGCCTACCGGTGGGTGGGGGAGATGGGGGAAATTGGGGAATTCGTGGGCGGGAAAGAAAGGGACATCTATAGAGGACTGGCTAGGATATATGAGCGGATTGAAAAGTCTCTGGAAGGGGATCAAGCGGACGTAGAGGCATTGTTGGGGTATGCGGAAGAGGCGCAAAAGGCGCAGAGGAAATGATGGAGGTCACGATATCAGGAACGCTCGGTGCAGCTGTCGTTGGTCGGCAAACACACACGGCAACCACGCAGCTTTTTTCATTTCAGCGCGTCAATCATGAGGAGTCCCCGGAAAGTGACTGACAGTGTCGGTGGCATCACCCCCTTGTCAGCTAATGAGCATCTCCTGTTCAGAGTTTCTTCGTCGGGAGCGACTCGGATGCCAGTGTTCGAAGGGTCGAGGTGGCCTGGCAATAATAGCCGAAGTAAGCGAAGATACTTACGGAAACGGGATTACGGGAAGGGTAACCCGCCAGTCTCTATCTGCACCCAACGCAACACTCTCTGCAAATTTTCAACGTTTGAGTTCCCGGTGGTAGTTGTGTCCTGCTCGGCCGGTTTAGCCTTACACCGCGACGAGCCATCATAGAGAACTCGAGTTTTGTACTTTACCCTTGGAACCCTAGTCTGCTCTTTACTCTTTCTCCTCTTCTTCTACCCGCACGCACAGAGGCCAGAACTGCGCTCAATGGCCACCGTTGAACCCGATAACACCCCCGATCAGACCCCGTCCATCACCACGGGTGCAGCGCCATCCGAGCTGTCCGTGACGACCAAGCCAGCTGACCCAATCCCCAACGGCGCCTCCGCCTGCTCTGCGATAGTAGTACCGCAAGTAAACGTGAATGGCGAACCGCTGCAGAGTCCTCGGCCCTCTACTACATCCTCCCCGCCGTTCGATCCGGATAGCTCGCCCTGGGGTGCAAATTTTTGGGTGACGTTGGTCGATCCACAGGTGCGTTGTGTCTTGCCCTCTGCGTCGTCGATGACCTGTACGAGCACCGTCCCGTTTCTTCAAGACAAGCACGACCTTCTTTGCATGTCCAGCGACGGGTCAAGTGAGCTGGGACCCTCCAGTGGGCACCTTTGTGTGAGTTCGTGTTGTCCCCAATTTCAAATCATGATGCTCAGTTTTATATCGTTTCTACCCTTTTAGTCTTCCCCCCAGCAACGATGGCGAGTGGTGGGAGCTCACTGACGAATCTCGTGGCGGGATACCATATTATTATCAAACTAAAACAGGGGAGACCGTATGGGAGCGCCCGAATGGATTCGTCATTCCCCTGACTGTCATACAAGTAACTCGTACTCCCTACCGTCGCTTTCGACTTATGCTCACTGCGATCCATTTTGCAGCAAACAGCTCTCGGTCGTCGTCTCTCCCAGACCGGCATGCGTAGAAAGGCATCGAACAGCAACCAGGACACGACGCCCGACCGCCAAGCCCATCGTAAGGTTAAGGTGCAAACCGGCGGCGTTGACAAGAATGCCCGTCATGTCTCACCTCGATCAGGCAACCAAGACCCACAACAACGGCCTTTGCATCCGACTATTCGTGGTTCTCCGGGGCGGATCGCGGTATCGACGAGCACGAGTCCCGCCAGGAAGCCACTCGCGCAATCTCCGCCTGTCAGACGCTCCGTTACCAACGACCACCATGTTCAATCGAATGGGACGGTGGCCCGCGGTCGCCCGAACGGGCTGCACATTAATCTTCCCCCGATTCCCGCCTCCCCGTACGCATCAGAGCCCTCTACCCCCGGTTCTCGTAAGTCGTTGTCACACCATTCTACAAATGGCAAGTCGAGTCCCAAGGGGGAGAAACCGTACCCCAATGGCGCGGTGACCGATACCGAAGACCGGACTCCATCGCGATCGAGATCCAAATCTTCTTCATACGTGCCCTATAGATCACCAGCACCACAAAGTTTGAACGCTGCGGTGGAGATGCTCTCATTATCGGAAAAGAGATCAGCGTCGGACCACGGTCACCTCTTTACACCTCGTCCGAGCCCTAGTCTGGGCGCTGCAGAGATCAGTAAACCGCGTTCGAGCACGAGTAGTTCGAGTTCAAAGTCAAAACGCGATCCTTCGCTATCCCCGACGAAGAATCTGCAAGTGACACACGGCGCGTTTTGGATGACACGGAGTACGTCAACGCCGCCGACCGTGAACGGCAAGACTATCAGTAACCCCATCCCAAACGAAGGTGAGGCGGATTCCTCGACGAGTGTGGTGCTCTTGATCAGGCTCGACAGAGGCTTCGTTGCAGATGAGTCCCCTGAAGAACCGGTCGACCCGTAAACCTATCCAGGTCGCAGTATCGACGAGTACTTTGTCTTCCCTCGATCGCCACCCCACAACGACACTTGCATCAGGGTTCGTATCCGTACGCTTTACCAAGCAAACGTCGTTGACGGTTTTCTCAGGACATACCCTGTACTGCCTCAAGACCTTGCTTCCGATATTCAACAGTTCTCAGAGTCAGAATACGCCAAACAGTACTTTTCCACCCATCGTACGGGCTTTATCTTCCGCCGTAGAGTCCCCGTGGCACAGATGATGACATGGCAAAAGGCTCCGCTCACTTCGCCTCTCCTGACGCTGAACCGATCTTTGAAAGCTGACGCTGTCAAGATCTTCAAGGTGATCCAACACATCATGGGTGATCGCGAGCGGGAAAAGCCGGCTGGCATACCTGTACCTGTACATAACGGGTCCACGACGTCCCTTCCCACTAGCTCGATGGGCCTCCTCGAGGAAGAACGATGGTTACTAGGGGAGGGCCTCACGCACGGAGAGCTACGAGACGAGATATATTGCCAGGTGATGAAACAGCTGAGCGGCAATCCCAACCAGGAGAGCGTTTTCAAAGGATGGCAGATGCTCTGTGTGCTGCTAATCGCGTTTCCCCCGTCGAAAAACTTCGAGACTTACCTCCGCTCCTTCATTCTCCAGCGGATACCCCAATCCGAAGGCCGTGTGGACGTCATGGCTAAGCACTGTTTACGACGTCTGTCTGCCATATCGAAGAAAGGCCCAAGAGGAAAGCCGCCGACCGTCGCGGAAATCGAGACCGCGTCTGACGCGGCGTTTAACCCGTCGACGTTTGGGGAATCCTTGGACGCAGTCATGCGCCTTCAAGAACGTAACTACCCGAAGGAGAAGATACCGATCATCTTACCGTTTCTCGCCGACGGCATCCTCGCCCTGGGCGGTACGAAATGCGAAGGCATCTTTCGGGTGCCTGGTGACAGTGATCTCGTTTCGGAGCTGAAGATCAGAATCGATAGGGGATATTACACGCTCGAGAACGTCGACGACCCACATGTGCTTGCGTCACTGCTCAAGCTGTGGCTCCGCGAGCTCCTGGATCCGCTCGTCCCTGAAGAGCTGTACAACGACTGTATTAACGCAGCCGCTGAGCCGGCTTCGTGCATAGCGATCGTCCAGCGATTGCCCACGATCAATCGCAGGGTCGTGGTCTTCATCATCAGCTTCTTGCAGTTGTTCCTGGAGGAGAAGGTGTTGGCCAGCACAAAGATGACGGCCGCGAACATGGCGCTTGTTTTGGCCCCGAATCTGCTGAGATGTAGCTCGGATTCGATGAAGGTCGTGTTTACGAACTCGCAGTGAGTGGACCTACGATATATCCGATTTGCAGCACCCAATTGATTCTAACCGTGTGAGTCAGGTTCGAGCAGATCTTTGTTTACAATCTGTTGTTACACCTCAATTGCAATAAGGTCGACGAGGACTACGCGCCTGTTCATGGGCGAGGCGCAAGTCTTCCTAGCTCGCCGAAATCCCGCACGGCCAAGTCTCGGAATAACAGGAGATGAGATCGTCTTTTAGCTGAGCCCAATGAAGTCGAGGATCACACCCAGTTCCAGGATGGCTAGTACTGCTTCTTCTAGCATCCTCCTCTCCGTTTAACGACGTACGGTTGTCGTTCGTTCGCCCTTGGAACTGTCTGAACGCTTTCCACCTGCCTTGACTCGCAACTCATCCGCACCGATGACCCAGACCAAAAAGTTTAATAATCCCTCTCGCTTTTACCTTGTCCCACGATTTTGCCTCCGCTCGTTGTACTCCAAAAATGCACTTATCGATACTAATACCAATACCGGACATTCAATATCTCCAACTGCCCGCAATACCGTTTCATCTGAATCGATACTTGCTGGTACTTGTTACTTCTCTCTCTCTCACACACACGAACGCTGCTTTTCACTCTAGTTTACCTTGTTTTCGTTTCTTGGTTACTCGCGTTGCTTTTCTCAGGTGGACGGATCCGCTTCTTGTTTTGTTTCTTGCACCATTTATCAACTTTTGTAATATTAATAGTCCTACATTCCTTGCCATTTTCTTGTTTTCCCTTTGCTTTGCTTTCTCTTCTCTCTCACTCTGCTTATTTTCACCAACATACAGCGCACAGTCCTTTTTTGATGGGTATGTTTAATGCTGACAAGAAAAAAATGGAAATTGAATATGCTAGAGCGACTTGTTGACTGCATGCATCAAGAACCCGATCGCTGCGAGCCATGTCTACAATGAGCTGGGTCATAAACGTCCTTTTTTTTGTCCTAGTACGTGAAGTGACCCGTCTGGCAGGGTGCTGCCGTATGCTCTCGAAATGTCCACAGGGGATTATGTAAAAATGTGGAACTCCGAGTCGGTTGTTCAGGAAGTTCTGACACCTTGCTTCTGAGCCCGGAGGACAACCGGATCTTGCAAGCTTAAGGTCCATCAAATCGGGGTTCAAGTTCCTCGGTTCTCCGAGCTGATTGCCGTGAAAGTGCTGATTTGACATGTATGTCGCTTTTCAGGGTTTTCAAGAAATTCCAGTCGGTCCGAGAGCTTTACAGAAGTTCTTGACTTGGGCGATGACATTGTGGCGCTCAAAGTTGCCTGTGGATTTCAATCGGAATGAATACGCAGCTGGCAAATGACACCTTATGTGACTCAGCCTTGGTTCAGTACTACTATGTGATTAAGTTCCCGGTGCCTCCCGGCGGATCGGTTTTCGTCAATCTAACCACTCGATGGCGCCTATTGTTTTCCAACGAGGTAGTTACTATCTGACCTGACCAGCTCTTCCGTCGGGGACCAATTATAGAGCATGTTTGCCACGCAAAAAAGCGACGGCTTAGTAGGCTGTAGCTTGGTTGGTGAACCGAGTAAGCCTTTCAACGTACATATACACTTTGATGATGGAAGCAAAGGTAGAGGGAGAAAGTTACAAAAAGCTTCGACGCCAGCAGGATTCGAACCTGCGCCCTCAAAGAGGAACAGATTTCTAATCTGTCGCCGTAACCACTTGGCTATAGCGCCTTGTTGTGAGAAAGGTACTGTTGTGAAATATGGAAGTGGTCGGACCACCTTTGAGAGAGTCTTTTGATTCCTGTGGCTGTGTAGAGAGGGCTTCATTTTTCCGTACATACGATGTTGGCCTGTCGACCTCGCACCGGTCTTTCTTTCTTCAGTTCCACTTTACCTCGCTACACCACTACCAGCACTTCCACTTCCAAACATGCCGACTCAATATTCACCGCACCTGAGTCACCTTGGGAACATGTATTCTCCGACGTCGACCCTCTCGCGCCCATCGAACCCGCCAACCCGCCAAGGTCCCAGGCCGCTAACCGAATCCGCGCGCGCCTCAGTGACGGTCGCGACGCTTCCCCTGTAGCACATAACAGGGATTCCAAGGGTTCCGGCAGTCCTGACGTCCCAAACCCACTCATGCAGCGCGCGTCGTCTGGGCCAAGACGCCAACGTGCGTCCATCACCGCACGCGAGATGAGCGTGTTCGACGAGATGTTTGATCTCATATTTAATGCCGTCTCTGCGAAGGACGGTGCGTCCTCCGGTTCTGGTTCGTCGTCTGCACGCCCCCTTGCCTCCGCTCCCGCCTCGTCCAAACCCTCGTTGTCGTTCCCGGGACAAGGACAACATCAAGCACCAGGCATAGGGCACACAGTAAACGCAGGCGCACCACTCAACGATCTATTCCGTACGCTCCGCCGGCACACCTCGCGCGTGCGGTGGACTAGTGCGATCGACGAGGAGCTCGATCGGAAGAAGGAGACGATGGAACTGCTCGACACGGACCACGAGCTCCTGCGATGGGTGACGTCTGAGCTATTTGGGGAGTCTCGGCAGGTGTGGGACGAGGAGGCGCACAGGGCAGTCACTGCTTCGAGCGCAACTAAAGACGGGCAAGGAAAGACAAAGGATCCCGTTACGGCGGCGGCTTCCACGAACGGACCTGCTACGTCATCTGCACCATCATCGGCATCGGCATCGAAAGAAAGTTATCATTCAATCTATCCCCACCTCATCGCACACGCTATGCGTATCTTCCGAACTACGTATTCTAATCCATCGCTCTCGCTCGCCATCTTTGACCACGCTGCCCGCCTGTCGATTCCGTCTTATGTCTTCGGATGTACGGCGCCCGTGTATAACGAACTGATTGAAGCCAAGTGGGAAGGGTGGGGCGACTTGGAAGGGGTGTGCAGTGCCCTCGAGGAGATGAGAGCCAACGGTGTCAAGATCGACGGCCGGACGCGTATTTTGGCGGAGAGTGTCAGGAGGGAGGTTGGAGAGGCACGGCCGGTCGAATTTGGAGAGACAGTCGGGCAAAATGGGGACGGGCATGTAAGTCTGGACGTCAACCCGCTCGCGCGAAGAGTTTGGGAAAATCTGGGGGAGGTGGAGGTGATGAAGCTCGTTCATCGGATCGAACAGCTTGCGCTTCGGGATCGGTCTCGGAAGTCGGCGGCGTGGACGCGGTCCAGTGCATACGAGGAATCGTGGAAGAGCGCTGCGCTGCAGGGTACCGATAATGACGGATGGAGTTTCGATGGCTGGGATAGGGCTGAGAAGAAACGGAGGGGGAAGACAAGGTCTTCTAATCAGGATACTGAAGACTCGCCGACACTGGGCAGCTGGAAATTACTGGGTAATAGGTCGGAAGAAGAGATGGCTTTCCGATAGCCTCGGTCTCGTTCAACGTCGTACACCCGTTGATGGTACATATAAAACACCCTCATAATTATACCTTTAATTATTGCATCGTTCAAGCTGGTCGTGTCCGGGATTCATGCAAGCATTGCAGCCAACAAGCACTTGCATGCGACTCCACCAACAATCATCCGAAGGTCACCGCTTGCATATAGCGAACAGCACATTTACTGTGGTAGTCGAGGTTGTAAAACCTCATATACATATGCGCCACTAATGGCATTCGAAACTTGTTGAAACCGGAACCAATTTCGCTGTGTGTTGTACAATCCAACAACAACTTGAACATGATCCAGTTGGTAAGCATGGATGGAACATTCAACAAATGTTCTGGTAGTGTCTTCCTCGAAGGCCAAGTCTCTCCTGAACTTCTTATTCGCACCATTCATGATGGTTATGATCAGCCTGCCACGGAAGGTTCGTAATGATTCATCAGTTTCATATCTCTGATGATGTGCCGCAGATCATCCGCATGCGTTGCCGCGTTGATTACTTATGGCACCTGTTTCGACATAATATGGAAAGTTAAGTTTCACTGCCAGTGAATTAAAGCTGATCATGAATGGGTCGACCCCAGTCCGTCGATCCACCCCTGTTCCGAATGCGCCTCGCAG
>JBBPPG010000362.1:0-27055 GCA_038091855.1 Leccinellum luteum | reverse complement strand
AGGCATACATAGCAACCTCAGCAGGCGGTTGCGCGGCACGTCCCCCCGCTTCTGCCACGCTTTGTTCTTCAACCGTCACGACGGCACTTCCGACTCCTCTTATTCAACATATTCCATGCATCAATCGAGGAATTCAAGAGTGAGATCTGCTAAATCCCCACCGGCAGGAACTGCTCGCATCACCCGCCATAAAAAACTCGTTTCTTGATCAAACGAGGCTTCAAACATCGTTGCTATTGAACTGATACCGGTGTCTTGCGAAGATTGAAGCCGGCTCTTTTCATCACCTTCGATGGCTGGCGCGATCATCTCACTAGCCGCTTCGTCCTCGGACCTCAGCGTATCGCGATATGTGTACCTAGTCTTTTCTATTGACATACTACGCAACAACCCAATTTCAGATGATTTCCTTGGTTCAAAAAAACAGTCCTAGCCCAAGGTATGTAACTACTTGTTCGAGCATCACAGTACTTGTAGGAAATCAAGCCTTTACAGCCACATAACCCGTGGGGAACGAAGATCGATGTTAGATGCATGATCGTCACGCGCCGCCTTGGTGTTTCATCTGCTCATCGCGGATTGTGGGCGACAAGTTCTTGACGGTGGTATTTCTGCCTCTCTGTGCTGCGTCGGAAAATTGAATGTATCACACACTTTGGGTGGCAATAAAAGCTGCACAACCTGCCAGGTGATGGTCTAATCCTTTCATCCTCATCGTCTTTCGCTATTAACCCAAATACTATCCATACACTCTCCTTCCCTTTCACACCATGTCATCTGACGTGCAGTCGGTCGTTCAGCTACAGCTGTTCAATAATGCTGTATCCCGTATGGCTCTTTGCGGACCATATTGTCGATTATCATCAGAAAGGATAGAGAAGTGACAACACGTACGATCGATATCTTGTTGCAAAATGAACATAAATGGACCAAACAAGGCTTGTTCGAATGTCGACAATGTCGCTGGAGCACCGTGAACGACGAACCTGTCCATGTGTCAGTGTCATCGTCGTCGGCATGACATCCTCAAACGTACCGCAGCAATGCTGAGATGCTCTCGAAAATGTACTGATCAAAGTTTGGATTACTTGGGTTCTTGGATATCGTCCCTAGAATGTTGACGAGACGCTGGAGGATGTGTTGGTAAACGGGCGTCAGCGTTTGACGGGCCGTGACAATCACGCGCATTGCGCCTGGTTCGTGTTGTCGTCGTGAGTACACTGATAGAACAAAGAGAAACGACGCGAACATACATTTCATGAGGTGGTCGTTCTCGGCCACTTTTTCTGGCGTACCCGCGCCTTCGATTTTGCTGAGCACAGCATTCAACAAGTCAGCCGCAAAGTCGTGTACGTCTGCCTGCGTAAACCTATGAGGTTGTGAGCATAGGCGCACCATCTGACACGCAACGACCTACATCAACTGGCCGCCCTTTTTGATATACAGGATTCGGTCGATGGTGATGGCAGCATAGGTATACGCGACGTAATTGTCCGACGTGAGATGCTTGATCAGGAGGGGTAAGACGGCGAGCAACTGCTCTTTTGTGGAATATATCGTCAATCGTTGGTGCGCTACACGACACGGGATGACGGACCTGATTGCGGAAGGTCAAGAGGAACCGGATCGCGTTGACTTGAAGGATCGGATAGGTCGTCTGACCCTACCTGGCATGCAAATCCTGGAATATGTGATCCGAGAAAAACTTGACCACGTCCACTGGGGCGTTGACAGAAGTCACAGCATGCTAGCTTTCCTGTGAGCCATAGAATCAACAGCGACAACAAAACCCACCTTCATCGTCGACGCCTCGCCGCGATCGCACCCAACACATGCATTGCCGAATCCTTAGCCCTGAAATTTGCCTGCTCCGGGTTCCTGTCATACTCCTCCAACCCGGACTGTATCCATACCCCTAGTACTATCTCGGTCAACTTCGTTCGATAGCCGCTGCTCACGAGCGCTTGCAACACGTCCGCCGCCGCCTGTCGTCGCGTGCTCGCCTCCCCGCCGGCGCCACCGACGCCACCGCCAGACGGGAGGATGAGGTCGAGCCGGATGAATTCGAGGGGAGGTCTATAATGGAAGGGGAAAGAAGGTGGGACCCTAGTTTGATACCTGTGCTGAGCGGTGCACCAAACCATGCGAGTAGATCGATCTGACCCCTTGAAGTCGAAGGGACTGGGGGGTGAGTATCACTACAATGTTATTGGATTTAACTGCCAGTGACTTCACGCTGAGCTGCTGTTGAACATGAACTAGGCTCTTCAAGTACAAGCCGCAACTTGGATACGACTCGATACTCCCAAGCATACTCTAGTTCATTGTTGCGATAACAAAGAGACATGGATAGTGAAGTTGAATCATGAACTTCATCTTTTCCTCCGGTGAAGTCTGATAGTGGCTGCACTGTAGAGCACATCAATGGGGGGAGTACCATGACCACAAATAAATCTGGAAACAGTAGTGCGCGCAAACTTTGGAGACAGAGAACGTGCAGAGATAATCATAACTATAGGTCTTAGGGGTCAGCCTGCAAATACACAATCGTAGCATTAACATATCTACGACGGAAGGCGCCCTGATAAATACATCGATGTCCCCAAGATCACATGAATATCTAATCTCTCGATCGTCCCTACAGCTCGTCGTGCGATTGTGATGAAGACGACGTGTCGTTCGGTAACCTTTCGCTCGCTTGTGCGTCCTTCGGAGGCTCCGCGACCTGGCTCCCAGCCAGCACGTTCGAATCTGCCGTTGCCACGCTTGCGTGGATCTTGCCCTCGGCCGCCAACCGGCGCGCGAACTGGGCAATCTCCTCGTCGTACTCTTCCCATTCGGGTATCTGGCGGGCACGCGACAGTTTGGGCTCCTTCTGTGCTCACGAAAAGGTTCGTCAACAGTAACGCAGGGAAATACTAGAACGACGAACCGTGAGGGGATTTTGGCACAAGTCAATCGTCTTTGCGCGATGGAGTCTATCTTTGCTGCCTGTGATCCTTTAGTACGGCGCTGAGAGTGCGAGTCGA
This sequence comes from Leccinellum luteum, assembly GCA_038091855.1. Lineage (NCBI taxonomy): Eukaryota > Fungi > Basidiomycota > Agaricomycetes > Boletales > Boletaceae > Leccinellum > Leccinellum luteum. The sequence goes on along the minus strand of JBBPPG010000362.1, from coordinate 24,026 downwards.
GGGGCCAACGTACACCAGGTCTCGCACTGGGTGATCATCTTCAGCACCTTATTCTACTCGACAGCGAGAATTTGCTTACCCATAACCAATCCTCAGGCAAGGAATACTATACCTACGTCAGCGGTCGTCCAGTCCACAACAAGCTTCACTTACGATCGGAACTTGAGCCTGTAGATTATTGGGAAGATCTTGATTCCAGAAGTTCAGTCAACGAACTGAAACGCCATGTTCGAGTGCTAACCTTGGTCCAAGTTCGCGAGTGAATTCGGATCCTGGGACAACATCTGGTATGATCCTCGGAGAAGATCCTGTAATTATGGTAAGCCTCTGAACCTCGTCGTCGCTACCATATACTCACCCCAGCACCAGTCTGAATTCGCCAGTTTAGTAATAGAACAATCACGCTTGCACGGACTTACCTGACGGAAGCGAACCAGGTCTACAACATACAGCGCACTCGAGGAAACGTCAGGTCGGCCGAAAAGGCGCTGACAATGATCAACATACCTAATATGGTATGGTCTACCGTCCAAGAAATCATGCCAATACCCTGTTTTCCAGAAACGGAACCCTTCCATGTCATAGTTATCATCCCCCATCGGCGTATAGCCGTATGGCGCGCCATGAAGATCCAGATCGACCAGCTCTTGTAGGTCTGCGCGCACGATCTGGTCAGCATCAACAAAGATAACCTTTTTGAGGTCCATCGGGAAAAGGACGTCCAGGAAGAGTATTTTATAGCCCCATATGATTCGTTGCTTTTCCTTTTGTGCCCTCAGCCACGATGGCCATTTGTAAGTCACCAACTCGTATTGGAAACCGTACTCTTTTGCCATATGTGGTATGAATTCCTGCGAGAAACGTCAATGACCTACATAATCAGGGTTGTCGAGATACTTGCAAGGAAGGATGGCGAGAGAAAGTTCTCGATGAACCAAAACTTGACGCTACTATTGGTATTCCGCAACACACTCAAGATCATGATCGAAGCAAAACGCTGCGAAGAACACGCTAAGAGCAAGTTCATTAGAACATAAAGGACTCGTACCTCGTACAACAGACCGGATGCTACAGTGAAGATGTTGATATCCGCTTGACCATCGCCCTGTTTCTGTATAGCCTTGGTTTCCTTGTCGTCATCTTTTGACGTGAAGAACGAGGAAACCCTTGTTCAAAGAATAAGTTCGAGATCACACCAGAGCGTCGCGAAACTAACTTACTTGGACACCCAGCCTTCCATTATATTCCCTGATCCTTTCCCGGACGCACCCTGCAACCCGTCCAGAACGTCCATCCTCTCCGCACCAGGTTTCCGGGCAAGCCGAGGATACAACGTCAGCCCATCAAAGCTCATCATTGTCAACTCGTCACCAGCGTCAGCGACCGACGGACTGTTCCATCCCTCGCTCCCAACGGTCTCCAGCTCATAAATATCGCGCCCACGTCCCTCCCTGATCTCGAGTCGGAAAGTCCCCGGTCGCGCCTTGAACTGCAAGTACCCCAAGTTAATGACGACCTGCGTGTCATCGACGATCGATCCGTCGTTCGCACTGATGAGCTGTAGTTGGACACCTCTCGGCGGGCTGACAGACTTTAACTCGCGCGCGTGTCCTTCCACGATCAGGTAGTCCAGTGCAAAGAGCGCTTGGACGCCTTGGATCTGGTCTTCGGGGGAAAGTTTGCCCAGTTGAATGTTATCCAAATCATAGAGGGCTTCACGGGGCCGGACGACCCATGCAGGTGGAACGTCCATGCTCAAAGTGTAGATCGGCTCCAAGGGAAGCCCACAGAATGTTACCTGGGAAGGAATTTCTTGTCTACGAAAAGATCAGAATCAGAAGGATGAGTACAAAAAAGAGTTTCACCCGTTGGTATCATAATCAAGGCGTGAGACGACATGGTGACGATAGAACCTTTTGAGTGGTATCTGAGGGTCATTCAGAAAGAACAGGACAAAATCGAACAGTAGTCTTCGTACCTCCGTTTGTTGGTTGGGATTCAAGTAGACTTCAATGTAGACATCAGGGAAAAGTTCTGAGGACCGCTATAAATTGATCAGAACTCGCCGAGTCACATACAGTAATCGAAAAAAAAAATTACAGCCAATATCGCCGACCATCGCTGAGCAGTTTCGCTCAAGGGGTCCACCAACACCGCAATGTGACTCTGAGCCACGGAGGGATCACCGACGACGAGTTTCCTGCAATGGAACACGAGGAATAAGAATAAGTGAAAAGGCCAAACGTGATTCGGAGGTACTCACGTATAGTTACTCGAAAGCAATCGGTGATTCCGCGTGCGTGGTTTAGGTGGAGTGTCGAAGAGACCCGCTTCGGAAGAGTCGGGTTGTTGATCGGCATAAATGATTGATGATGCCATAGAGATCAGGTCTGCGCGCCCGTAACTAATTGCCGGGACATTCATATCCATTAATCCGGACCGTGACCAGCGAATTAACACGACCTACTCTTCAACGGCGCCGCCAGGACCAAGCATCTCATGGATTGCATCAGCGACCCGACCGATTCGCTGCTTGATTTCAAAGATTTCCATGATCGCGAAATCCTCGGTAACGAATTCAGAATTGACGTCAAAGGGCCCAACAAGCTATTCACGAGGTCATACATGAGGACCGAGGCATACAAGGTCAACAGACAACGTACACGTCCGTTGGCCAGGACAGCCCTCTGTCCCGGCTCAAGTCCTAACAGCCGAACCACTAGACGGCTGGCTTGTAGCAGGCGGGTGACATCCGCCGGAGCAGCTTCACCCTTGGTTAGAGGAGTTTCCTGGTGCTCCTCTGGTTCCCCAGCCAGCGACTGCAAGATGCGCTCAGGAGGGACATCGCCGAGACCACCCTCGAGGAAAAGAGTAGACAGCAATGTAGAAGCTACTCCGGTGGTTGTTGCATCCGAATTGTGGATAAAGGTGACCCGAGTTCTGGACGAGTGTGCCTATATCTGGTGAGCCCCCTGAAGAGTTCATGTCAAACAAACTTTGAATACCATAAATTTAAGGGATTCCTTTGCCAATCCAAGGCCCTCTTCCGAATCAAAGTCTGCAATGACGTAGATAGACACGGCAAGATCGTCGACCTCACCTAGTCTCCAATGAAAACGATGAATTGAACTGAGAAACGCAGTACGCACTCGGAACAACAAAAGAGCCCTGCGTTGTCTGGAAACCCGCCCTAGCAAACACCTCCGGTAAGTTAAAGATTTTCAAATCGCTCCCATCGCGTGCATGTCCATGACCAGAACCGTCCGCAAAGATATATGGATTTCGGCGGGGGAGCGTGGAGGGGAGGTCATAGAAGAACGTTGGAATCAAGTGAAGGTCGTCATCCGTGATCTCGCCAGTGTAGACCTTGGGAAGTTTCAGCACAATAACAAACGATCAGCACAAGTGTCACGTACCAACTCCTGAAGAATCTGCAGTTGTGCCATAACCTCGCTCGACATCTGTTGGAACATGGCCTGTAAACCCAAACGTTATTCAGATGCCCCAGGAACGCCGTAGGTGTGTCTCTTACATCACTGATGGGGAGATGCCTTCCATTGATGAAAGCGTGACCCTTCCCAGAAGCAGCCTGGCCTATACCTAATCTTCGACGGTATTTTTGTGATTGAGCAATGATGTCCTCTCCCGTCACCTTGTCAATGAGTGGAATGTTGCCCTGTGCAACTTCGACAAAGTCATCTTCAGCACCAAGCGAACGGAATGTTTCTTGTATTATTTGCCACGATAGACCTGGCATCCTGCGCTCCGCATGAGCACGCAAAACCTGCCAATGATCGTGAGGATCTCACCAAGGGCGAGGCGAAAGTGAGATTGACATACCCCTTGAATGAATGATATCATCTGATCGCGTCCAAACTTGCTGTTAATGTAGTACACGAGTCGCGCCATCCTGAGACCTGGTAAAGGGTTGGCACTGACACAAATACGGTACAAATACAGACTCACTTTCGCCCTCGCCCTCGGGAACGATGCCCCATCTGATCGGAAACCCTCGAGCCACAAAGTGCTCGGACAGAGTGCTTAGCAAGGTCAGAGATCGCATCTGTGATAGATCAATGACGAGGACCACGTTGACTATGTTCTGCCGAATCCTAAGCATGGGGGAAAGCAGTGACATCGCGTGGACGCGGAGGAGCTGTGAATTATCACGATCCTTGTCAGACATGCATATCAATCTGAAGCGATGGCAATACAAACAGCTTGCAAAGATGGACTGGAATGGGCGTAGCGAGAATCGGCAGCTAAATCATTCCAGTATAATATAACACCTCCACCTTCTTGTCTGTCGCTTGCATCAACGAGGCCTTCAAGATACTCGGCAAACTTGGGTGGAAGTGAAAAGGCTTTGTTCTCTTCAACGACACTGTCGCCTTCACTCATCCGTGCTTGCGCTGCAAAGGCCTTTGCTGAGCCACGCGTAGACGGCGCAGAATCAGATTGCTGTGAGGCTGAGTGAACAGGATGCGTAAGAAGCTCAATCGCCTGCTCTGTTGTCAAACCTAAATCGACAAGAGACTTGACAAGAGTACGTTCACGCTGTAGAGTGCGCAAGAGCCTGGGCACGGAGTTTCAATCATTAAAGTTAACAAAAAGCCAAAAAAGTTCATCCCTACCCAAAGATGCTGGCTGTGCTACCCTCGTTCTCGCTGAGAACCCGTCCGTTTGCCCAAACCATGTTCACACCCTGGGCTGCCTTCACCCAGTTGTCGTATACTTCGTCGTTCAGCTCTTCGGATATTCTAACTTTGCGAGCAAGGGAAGTCACGTAGAGTGGGAACGAGTTTGTGAGCGTCTGAAATAGCTGCACGTCAGACAGAGGGTGAATATGGTGACTGTCCCAACAGTGGTGAACGTGAATCGGCTGTATGAGGGGCCTGTCGGAGAACGACATCATAAATTGGATTGCCTTTGTACCAAGCTCTGTAAACGGATGTGGAATTTTCCTCAGAACTAAATTATAATGGAAATCACTAGACTAACCTGAAATCTCTTCGGGCGTCAGTGGCTCTCCTTTCATCGCCCTCGTTTCGGCCTCTTCGTCGATGTATGGCAAGGAATCAAAGATACAGGTGAGAATTTCTTCGTCGGAGGATATGTGAGCCCCCTCGTCTGCTGGTCCATCAGAGTCTTTGGAGGACCTGTGGTCCTGATGTTGGTTCCTATCATCGAGAACTAGGTAGTCCATCTTTTTGAGGTCGAGAGAAACACCATATCCAGAGAGATGACTCGACAGTTGGCCATCTCCGCGTTCAATAGTCCCCTTCGCCCAACGAAGGACATATTTGACATCCGGCTGCAAGCTGAGAAGGGCCTTGTGAAGAGGATGGAAAGATGGCGCAGTAGGATCGGCAAAGTGGATGGCTGTACGCCGTGGCTCCCCAAGAGACGGAGAAATTTGATGGACATGATCCAAGGGAAGACGCTTTTGTTTTGAGACGACAGCACTATCGTTTTTGGAGTGAGCGAGCTGAAGAAGCATCTCCGCGTCGCACACGACTTGACCATACCAGTCGACCCAAGACGCGCACTCGGGACTTTGAAGCTTGTGGCTGTCCATCAAACTCGCAGTGTGACGATCATAGTGTTCTGCAGACGCGGCCAAGCGAGGTGTCATGGAGTGCAGCGCAAGGCGTACACGAGCGGAATTGAGGGAAGACCAGTGCATGTGATTCGACGCAGCAGTAAAGACGGCGTCATGCGCTTGCTGGGGGGTATATTGGCGTTCTGTAAGTGTAAACGCGGAAAGCAGAGGAAATAGGACTGAAGGGTCCTCCATTGCGACTGACTCGCTAGAGACCGGGTGAGTAGAGATGGGTGATTCAGTGTCGGGGACTTACAATGCTTCAAGCAATGGATCGCTGGCAGAAAAAGAGGAGCGAAGGGAGACTGTGACGGGCGATGACGTGCCATGAGCGCTAATGGCGCACAAGACGATGCCCGCGAGGGCAAAGAGCGTGCGGGGGAGCGCCATATGTATATGATGCAGCTCCTCCGAGTTTTCTACTTGTCGCGCACTATGATTATTCTTGACACGTCTCGTATCACGTGCAGCACCTCCGGCAATTACCGTAACTCCGCCCACTCTTTGCTATAAAAGACCGACGACTACCTCCTTTCTCTTTCAACCCATGACAGCTCGAAAGCTGCGAGGCTCATCACGCACAAGACGCGTCCCGTACGTGTCTTTCCTTCTGAGCGGGAAGGTCTGAACATTTCAGTCATCCTCGATCGTCTCTACATGGGACCAGTCCTTAATGGGCTGCGCGACGCACTAGAAATGCAGTTGCCAGTTGCGCAATGGCCAACTTTGAAAAGCGTCGCGGTGACTAGGTGGGTGCTTTCTTTCCACACTCTCTCTATCGCGCGGTCTTTGCGTCTTCCGACGCACAACGTGGTTTTACAGGTCTGTTCTCACCCAGAGGTCAGCTGTCTGTAACGGGGTTCGACGCTTCGACTCGGTCTACTCCTCCGAAAGAGGAGCAGGTTGTTTAATCTCGGCTGAAGTTCAGGCCGGCTGTTAGGATGCAGGCCCCGGGGGATACCGGTGTTGCCAGTCCACTGTGACTTTTGTCACCCTCTAGTGCATACCCATTCACTGTCGTTGTTGTCCTTTGGTGTCTAGCTAGGACTAACCGGTCCCGACCCATTGCCCTGGCTGTGTTCTCCTTGCTGCTGGTTCCCCAGCATTACATTGGTTTTTCATTCTGTGAATAACTTTTGTAGCCGTACGAGGAGATGAGTTGAACCGTCTTCTTGGAAAGAGCACCCGTCTTTTAGTTTACTTCGTGGCTCACTGTCCTTGCTGACTGTGAAACTCGATTCAGACTACTCTCGAACTGTCATGGTTCTATTTTTTGTTTCTTGTTCTCTTCATGAGGAATTTATTTTATAGATCGCCAGGACTGATTTTACCAGTTCACTGAAATTAATACTAATATTGTAGACATGTGAACTTGTAACATTTCTTGTTGCAGAATTGATCTAAATAATTTCAGTACGAATAGGGTGCTACAAAACCCATGAAGTCGACGTCATCTTCTGCAGGCCGTTGATTATGCTTCGAATATCTCCGATATGTACATTTGTACTCCAAGCACAGCCTTGGACTAGGCTTCTTTTCGCTGGCAGTACTCAGTGGTCGTGTTCAAGGATCTTGACAACGAATTCGACAGCCTCAACATTAATATTATGGTGTAGTACCAGTACGGCTGGAGTAAGACACTGACGAATACTTTTCTTTCTTCCTTTCAACTTCTTGGGAATCCCTTGATTCGTCGTGGTTTCATAACGCCTGAGAAGATAAGAAGAAGCATGTATTCGTATATGATTTTGATATGACTTGTACATATCTATACTATTATGACTGTTCTTGCAGGCACTGTACCGTTGGCTTCGCCGAACGATCCGATTGTTCCACCAGCCAGACGCACGTGCAGTACTCCGTTCCACTTATATGTGCGTTGCAACGACGTTGTTAGGTATTTCTAGAACTCATCACCCCTAGTATCCGCCGCGGAGAGCGAAGAACTCGTCCAGCCGTATCCAAACTGGCAAGTTCGGTATTTCGTAATTTCTTGTTCTCTTCTTGTTCTTACCCTTTTATCTGACCACAATTCGAATCACTTGGCTGCTGGTGCGAGGACCGCACCGGACACGCACACAGGACGCACCACGCACTGCGCACAATGAGAGGTGTATATGTACATTCTGTACAGAATATCCGGACGTGAACGTGGGGAGCCACGATGTGTTTGGTCATCGATATATTGCTGCCTGTGGAGGACGCCAACCAGCACGGGGATGTGGACGTTCGGACGTGAATAGCGCTGATGGGTTCTTTTTCTCATGTACCCCCATCGAGTTGCCATTGAGTCTGAATCTCTTTCGTACGGGGTCCCCACGGGCCGAGGCAAACGTGGTGGCGATTCCAAGTACTTGTGAACGCTATGGGTCACTCCGGGATAGGAAGCGTCGGTGCCCGACTCGCTTGCACACACACGCACACACAGATCGCAGACACACTTCTGCCTGAGTTCGTCCCTTTGGAAGAATGCGGATCGCGAACGAGCGGGCGGCTTCCGGGATGGTTTGGACCGGGAACCTAGAACCTGGAACCGGGTGAAACGGATGGACAAAAGAGCGAGTGGGTAGGCGGAAACCTAGCAACGACGTCGCAAGCGTTATCATCGATATCGAACCGTCGCTATTGTTTCCTCAGACACTCGTCGTTTCTCTTCAAACAAATTAAGTAATTGTACCAGTAGAATTATCGTCGCGCGCGTTGGGAAGTAGGGCAGACAATGTCGATAACACGCCGATCAGTCAGGCCTTCAGGAAGTGAGGATCAGGCCTTTAGATGACGACAATATCAGCATTGCCTGTTGTATAGCCACCACACCGCGTGCGGGTGGGGCCGGGTTGGGGTATCGAAGCGACTCGGACGAACATCGTGGGGTTGCTCACCCTTTTTTTTCCTTATCACGGGGACCTTGAATCGAACATTTGAAGGTGTACTCGGGAGCTCACGCAGCCGACGGCGTGGATGCTGTGTGTGAACACACGGCTGCCTGGAATGGCTCAAGCGCAGATCCTAGCTGGGCTGCGCTTGCGTCATGAGACAACTCGGCGGTCGGACAAGCTGTCCATGGCAACCCGCAAAGACCACACCCCCGGCCCTAACATCGTGGATGTGCACAACAAGCATGTCGTGAAGACATACAATTGGGCGAGGCTCATTTAATTTTTGTTGTTGTTTGAAACAGGAGACTCATTTGCAAGGACCGCTTGGGGTTCCCTCGTTGTGACCGGTCTGGGAAAAGCATTGTAGGAACTAGGAACCGGCTTGGCGTGATTACTGCGACTAGAAGAAGCGTTGGATGAGCGTGATTTTCAGCTACTGCTGTCTCTGGAACGAAACTCCCGTGGGCCTTCCCGAGCCGCAAATGAAAGTTACGAGAAATACATGAGGAAGGCAGACAATATGGCTGAGAATGGACGACTGAAACTTTAATCTGGAGCATATCTAAGAAGCTTAGAAGGATGAAGAGAAGAGCGTGAGAGGGACGATTATCATCCGAGGAGATCGCGTGGACAATCGACTGAAGCGTGGAGAGGCATACGTCAAGCACAGCAGGCGTGATGCACGACGTCGTGTGGCTGGACCGTAAGTATGAGCTGCGAGTGGCTCGATTGATGAATGGAGTTTGGAATAATAGGGCGGTCCCGCAGAGCATGTGCAGGGTAGGACAAGGGGCAAGGCCGGCAAATAAAGATGCTGCGAACGAACAGCGGACATGAGACAGGGGTGGTCCCGGGTGGTCTGGGATATTCTACTCTGTTCTAAAGATGTGATTCGGAACGGTGGTCGTATTGTGGCCGACTAGCGATACGATATCGCACAGGGTGGAAATAAGCGGTGGGGGGGGGAGCACTATACTAGGCTAGAGGTCGCGGAGACAATAGGTGGAGTGTACTTTGATGGAAGGACGTAAGATGGGGTGTCACGCGCTGATGGTGGCATGGACGACCGAAATGCCGAGAGCTTAATGAAGAGCGACGTGGCGGGGACTCCTATCAATTCACAAGTGCAACAACGAGGCTTGCCATAAATGGACACGTGGGACCGAGGAAAAGGAGTTGCAATGTTCTCATGATGACTAAGCACCGCTATAGCCGATCCAGGCCCCGGCTGTGAGATTTAAACCCAGAAAGGAAATCGCTTACGCCTGACGGGCTGTGCCGTAGTCGGAGAACAAAAACAGCTCCAACCGGGCTGACAGTGATCAGCCGAACCTCCCACTTTTGATATCCTCGTTTTTTTTTCTCTCTCCAACAAGTTTCAGTCGACCCAGCGTCGACTTTCCCTCTCCCTCCCCTCATGTTGCTCGTCCATAAACCCGTTCTACTCCCAATGTACCCTCCATCATCACACCGTCGCCACCCATCAGCGCCCCCAGCCGTCGTAGTCCAGCCTACCAAGGTGCCAGGCATACTCTCCATATCGAAGCCTCTCCGCGCCGACTCCCCACGCCAACATCGCCAGCAGAATCCTCATAATCGCAATCTACAGCGCACGCCAAAGCCAAAGCACGCCAACGCCGAATCTGCCAAGCCAAAGCACGAGAAGCCTTCACCCGACTCCGCTCTCCACCCAGTCGCGGAGAAGCCGGTTGTACACGCACCTACGCCCACCCCGGACAAGCTCCCCCGCGGCCGACAGAACAAGGCCCCGAAAGATAAGACTCCGGCTAGGTAGATCTTGTCACCCCGTACATCACTTCCCTCCTCACCCATTCTTTTCGTACCCAGGAGCTCGTCCACGCATGGACCCTCACGACGCAACAATGCCCGCCAACCTTCACCTCCTATCTCTTCCTCGCATGTAGAAGGCCCCATATTTTCTCCGCCCCGTAATCCTACCTCAAACTCTTTCGATCCGTTCATCGTTAGCTCAGATTCCGATTCCGACGCCAAACCTTGTCCTGCTTTCCCCTCCAACAGCCGCACTACCAAGCTGTCCCCGACCCTCGCACCACCTCCCTCCGGCAAAGCCGCTCGCCGCCGCAACCAGACCATACAACCACCTGCCACGCCCTCCCCTGCGCCTCGTCCCGTTCCTGTTCCGGGAAACAAGCACTCCCCCCATCGGAATAATCTTTCCAGATCCGCCCCAGTTCCCCGAGTGCTTCCTCGCATGGATAAAAGGCGGGCGTCCACGGGTTATGCAATAGACACGGATTTCCCAGTTTGCGATGACACGACTGACGTGGAAGATACTTCGCCTCCTACTACCCCCGCTCGGGAACTCCCTACGGACCACGTGTGGCAACATCTCTCCTTGGATGGTCCTCGCACAGCCCCCTTGCCTCCGTTCAACGTCTTTTCGTTTTCTAGTGCTGCGGATTCCACCCCCTCGCGGCCACGTCATCATCATCACCGCACGCCAAGTGAGGGCGTGTTCAACATGTCCCTGGACGAGGACGTGTCTTCCACTTCCGACGCCCCGGAAGATTTCAAGAAGCTCTTTGGCTTCCCGCCGAAACGATTCGGCTCGCTTGGGCCTAGCGTCTCCAATGCTGGCAAGGACAAGGCCGGGTTCTTTGCGAGTTCCGTGTTCCAGAACTCGCCCAGTCCGGACGAGTTGCCTCCCCCCGCTTTCTGAGCGGTCCCTTCCTTTTTAACATTGATTCTCATCAAAAGTGTAGAGGTAATTATTACTGTCATTGTGCCTCTCAGCTGCTGACGCCGCCATTGCAGCTTAGACTATTCGTATTGGCGATCAGCCCCACTAGACTAATATCACCATAGCAGCGACATCATTCCCCTCCACCTCCGAAAGGTTTCCCTCTGCTGATCCCATGTCAACCAAAAAATCGGCCCCTCGTCGATGGCCTGGTCTTGCGGGATACCTTGTGACTCCTGCCGTTTTCTTCCGATATCATTATTCTCGGCAACTTCCGGGATTGGTTCTATGTGACATGTCTTCTGGGGCTGTTGGTTTCCCACGCTGCGTTCGGTTTTCGTCCGACGGATAGTATTTCGCTCTCTCTCTGGTTTGCATCACTCGGTCTTTCAACTGGTCAAGGTCTCTCTCGCACAGGACACTCGCGATTTCTTATTTCTCCACCTCCCGGAGACTCACATCCGGGCACCGTCTAGCGTCGATATTCATACCTCGCTCGCTGGCGGATTTTTACGTTCCAGCATCATCCCACCTCTTTCTATTTTTCCATCTACTCAATGTGTCAGTATCGCCGGCTCGTTTCCGCATCGCATGCTTTCGCCCCATCCCACCACGCTTCTTATCTTGGTTCCCGAGAGATCGGGTCTGTATAAAAGGAGCTGAACGAGGCCACGACATACATTAAAAACAAGATAACACTCTCCAGCCTCGGATCAGCTATGTGTATACGATGAGCTTGCCTTTGTTCAGGTTGCGCGCCTCGTTCAACTGCAAGTAAACAACTATCCGCCTGCCCCTGCTTATTTATACGCGGCTTTGCGTTGTGCAGGGTTTTCATTTCTTCCTCTTTTTGTGTTCTTGGATCTGGGGACTTCCGTGATATTTTCCTGTATCACACCTCCTATGCTTCCACCCCCCTCTACCTATATGCCTCGCCTTTTTGGGTTCACGGTCCCTAATTCCCTTTGCCCATTGTCTTTTTAGTGATTCTATTGGCGGTCTGGCTATTTATCTCCTTCGTTGCCAGCCTCGAATCTTCTACTGCTCTAGGATGCTTTGTCCGGAGCTTATCCTTTTTTTCCTGCTCTTTTTTCCCCTATCCAGGCGTGTATCAATATCGACTCGGCCCACCCACTAGCTCGGACTATCGCATCGCATCATACCCATCACTTTTGTGCTATAACCAACCTTTTTTCCTTGTCTTCTCCTTCACGATGTGTATGGTGCGACATTGGTTTTCCGATGCCTATATTGGACCTTGTTGTAAGTCTGTTGCATCATCTATTATCAGCTCTTGGCGCTGATCATTCCTTCTAGTTTATTGTGTTCCTACTGAAGTAACGTACACACATACCCCTCTCCCCTATCCACGACGTTGGTGCAGCGAGAACTGAAGCGTACATACTTGCCCGTTAGTTCACTTCCCCTTTCCCCTCCGTTAGATTGCTCGCCGCACCACGGTTCCACCTTCTCACATAGTAACCTAAATCCCTCACTCGTTACACGATTCATTTAACCAGTACACTCGTTCACACAGAAATGATGTTTTGAATTGAATAGAAATTTGTTTTGAGCGAACTTGTACTTGCCCTCAAGTTGGCATTGGCGAATTCAAACCGAGCCTCTCTCAACTTGTCATGATGAATTTCAGATACCCAGCCAGGAGGTTTTTAGTGCAAGGAATTCCTCGGCCGACATATGGTTTGATATGCCGGACACGAAAATTTTCTGATTGGAAGGGTACCTATACCGTTTGTGTCTTCTAATCATTGCAATCAAATCCAGATTAAACTAATATTGCCCATCACAGCCTACACTCTGCCTTCCATCACGCCATCATCCCCACGATCAAGCTCCCCACTTTTCCAGACGCGCATCCAGCACTAGCACCAGGGCCATGAGCAGTGGGATCGGAATCGAACATGCCCTCCACCTCGCCATCGTCGGTGTTGGCGGCGTTGGCTCTGAGCTCATCCAGCAGCTGATCGATTCGACCTCGCCCTATCCGATCTCTATCGCTGCGCTCTCTAACTCGCGCAAGATGCTTCTCTTCACGGACCCGGATCGCTGCTTCCTCCCCATAAAACAATCATGGGTCAGTGCACTAAACGGACCAGACGCGGAGCCGGCGAGTCTCGATGGTTTGCTGGACGTACTGTCCGTGCTCGCGCGGCTTACACCAGGGAAGGTCGTTTTGGTTGACAATAGCTCGTCTGAGACAGTCGCGGAGGCGTACCCGCGCTTTTTGGACGCGGGCGTGCACGTCGTGACGCCGAACAAAAAGGCGTTTTCGGGTAGCCTCGCGCTGTATGAGCGGATCTTTGGTTCGGTGGCGGATCGATGGACTGCTGCGGTGACGAGGCGCGGGCTGGTGTACAACGAGGCGACCGTCGGTGCGGGGTTGCCAATCATCTCGACGCTCAAGGATTTGGTGAACACGGGGGATAAGGTGAGTGGTAGCAAGGTTGCCAGGTATCGGACGGGCACGTGACGACGTTCGACTTACAGGTGAAGAAGATCGAGGGTGTCTTCTCCGGGACGTTGAGCTACATCTTCAACGAGTACTCTCGAGGCGAACAAGGGGGGCCTTCATTCTCAACCATCGTGCAAGTCGCCAAGGAAAATGGATACACGGTGAGTAATATACAGCCTGAGTTCAAAGAAAGAAACAAGGAAAAGAAGAAATGACACGCGATCAAACACTGTCAGGAACCGCACCCGGGAGACGACCTCAACGGCGCCGACGTCGCACGCAAACTCACGATTCTGTCACGCATGATCCCTGAGCTCCGGGACTTGCTGCCCGACGGACACGTGAGCGTCCGTCCCACGTCGCTCGTGCCTGGGCCGCTGAGCGACGCGGATGCTGCCACGTTCATGCGGCGGCTACCCGAGTTCGACGCGGACATTGCTGCGAAGCGGGATGAAGCGGCCCGGCGGGGTAACGTCCTGCGATACGTCGGCGTCATTGACGTCGAGCGACGCACGGTGGAGGCGAAGCTGGACGAGTGAGTTGTCCCCCCCTTTTTTTGGCGTGTCATGCATGCACTCGGCTGACTGGAAATATGATTTGCGCGCATGTATGCACGTCGGATCGGACACAGATACCCAAAGACGCACGCGTTCGCGACGTCGTTGCAAGGCAGCGACAACATCATCATGTTCCACACCGAGCGGTACGGGGCACGGCCACTCCTCGTGCAGGGAGCCGGTGCGGGTAACGCTGTCACTGCGATGGGTGTCGGGAGCGATATACTGAAGCTGTTTTGATGGACGTCTATGGATTCCCCTCAGACGACGATGGCTGCGGCTCTATTGCGAGCGATTCGGCCGGAACAAGGAGAAAGAAAAAAAATAAATCAATAATGGAACGAAAGGTGCCCACGCAGCAGGATGCGTGAAGGTGGCGTAGCGATATCTTACTGTACATATGACAGGAGAACCTTTTTTTTTTTTGGTCGTCTCACCTCATTTCGATACGCGCATGTCGCTTTGCAAATAGCATCCACGACAAGTAAATGCACGGGCTAGAACATTTGCACAGGAATGGACCGAGGGTCGGGCGTGCCAATGGCAGTGACGGTCTCTCTACCTCCCTGCGGAAATTGGATACGGACGACCGTCCCGCACGCATCCTTCTAGTCTAGTCTTATCTCGTTCGTTATAGTGGGCGTGTTGGGCTTGCGAGAAACACGGCGTTCCAGAGGGGGGATTCGTTTGGGGTTCATGACGACGACGTGAAGGTGCGCACAACAACAACTTGCGAAACCTAGAACTCGCGTTTCGGATCCTGCCTTTCAATTGACAGATCGGCGCCCGCGAAAAAAGGAAAAAAGAAAGAAAAAAAAAAGAATTAACATGCACGCATGCCGTTCCTTGATTCCTTGTCCCTGCCTGGTGTCCCCAAAGTAACAACGTTCATCCTTGTTAGGCTTCTTGTTGGGGTATCCGATATCGCTATCGCTTCGCACAAGCACTGGTCCATGAAGGGCCGATGGTGTCGTGGGACTCGGACTGTCCAGGGGCCCATAGATAGGTATTAAGCTGTCCACTGGATGACGTGCTCGAGAACACAATGGGCGTTGGTCGAGTGCCATAGTCGGGTTAGCCTTACGAACTTGCTAGAGCGCAGCGCCCCACTGATATGCCATAGCCAGTTGAAAGCCTACGGTAAAGCCCCCGACCGTGTACACACATATACAATTGCCGTGCGAGATCTGACAGTCAGGGTCAATTGGCCGCCGCAGTCGATTCGAAGTTTCTTGCCTTTGGAGCTGTTACGATAAGAGCCTTCTGGAAGCGATGGAGACTCTGGGGGAAGATCCGATCTGCGGGCCCAGTACGCAAGCACGCAATGCTGCTTTGATCAATTCATGAACAAAAGGATAGCCAAAGGAAGTAACTTGACATATCCCTAGTGGTGATGACGCTTCGAACTATTGTATAGCTGGACCCATCTGTGAACAAGCACGCGAGTGCGATTAATCACCCTCTCACTTCACAACTGCAAGGATTCACCATCATGCTTCAGGGGAAATATTTCGTCACATGCGTTGCGCCACGAATACAATAAAGACTCTCATGTCCGAACAAAACGACGGCGTTTTCACAAACCCAATAGAATACGTCAAATCAAAGTGGAGCTAGCATGTAGGGTGTGCTGGGCCCGCAGTCCAAGCCATCATGTCGTCAGGGGAATTGCAGGATGAATGGCTTCATGTATGCCTCCCAGGTGCACTGTGACAGATTCCAACCACCACACTGATCGAGAAACATCGTCGGAAACTCCTTCATGATGGCCCGGAATCGTTTCTTTGCGGCGGTCCTTGCACTGGCTTGACCTCTCGCGGAGTTGGACACCCGAGACGGCGCTCTCTGTGGCGTTTTCTGCACGTCGGCCAGCACCATCTTTTGGACCTCTCGAAATGCCTTGCTTTTCGAAGACGTGATGTTGGTCAGTTGCCCACAGATGTGGTCGAAGACGAGCCGGGTCAAATTTTGGAAGAAGTGAACCATGGACCCGGGCGTGCCGCAGACGACCGGACAGTCGGGATTCGGGCAACCGTTGGGCACCGTGCCGTTCGGGTACAAACATTTGCCGTGGAAGTAGGAGGGGAATATGGCGTGCTCCAGCCCATCGTAAGCAACCCTGTGGTACGTGTTGAAGACGGGCGTAAAGTAGCTGATGGAGTTCTCGCGACGGTTGGCGGGCGGCACGATTTGGGCGTCTATCTTATCGGCCTGGCGGAAGGTTTAGTGAATGTCAGAAGAGCGGGGAGCGCGGGGGTACGTGCCATGTCTTGCAAGACGTTGATGGTGATGGGCGAGTATTGAGTGAGGTATTCTTGAGTTATCTTGACGATGCATTCCCCCTCGCAGGCAAGAACGGTGAGCGGAGTGACAAGGAAGGCGGCGAGTAGCATTGTGGACACCATGGCGGGTACAGCGGGCGGGTTGAGGTAAGTGCTAGTGTGAATTCGACCCGCGTTGATCAAGTGAACGATCACGTGGGTGTTTGGTATACACCTGATTGAAATTCGCCTTACTGAAGTATGTAGATGGAACAAAGTACGACTGGATCCGGTTGGACAGTGCACATATGTTTCCTACACGGTTGGAGATTGTGTTGCTAATGTCCAGGGTAACCCTTACCATATCTGGCCTTGACGAGATACAAGAGGAGATTCCGGATTCAAAATGTAGACTAGTCGTAATCTGCTAGAAGACGTCAAAAATGCGGATAAGAAGGAACAGAGACTCTTACCTCCACCTCCACCTCCGTCTTCCCCGCCACCCCCGCCACCTAGATCATCGAGGTCGTCTCCCTCACCGTTGTCAAAGTAGTTTTCGGCATAATCATTGTCATATTCTTCATCGACGTCATAATCCGATTCGACAGCCTGCGAGCCGGCATCTGACCGCTCCTCGCCGCTTTTTTCCTGGTAAATCGTTCAATGAAAACATAAATGTGAGATTCCGAAGTGCGTACGAGTTCCTCCGCCTCTTCCACTAGTTCGTCGAGGTTCAAGCGCGTCGACTTGACCTTTTTCTCTGCTGAAGGCATACATACATCAAGGTAGTACACAGGAGAACGAAGAGGGAAATACATTTGCGTTTCTTCTTTGGATTGAAGTAGGTATCGAATATTTCAGATGGGAAGAAGGATGCATGCATGTCTTTCCGCTTGAGAGGAGGGAGTGATACAGAAGTTTGCCGATATTTGTCCGAATATCGTTCGAGTTCTGTTCGATTGGGTCAGCTTGATATGTGTGCACTCAAACGCGATCTGACCGTTCGATTTTGCTGGTTCCACGACATAATACGCGGATTGGCGGAGTCGGGTGATAAAGCCCGTCTGCAACGCGCTTATTTTCCTCTCTTCTGCGGAGAAGTCTGAAAGCACAGGTAATGGATCTAGGGGCTGCGCGGATACGATATCAGAGCTTTGTCACGTAACAATGAACAAGATTTGGAATCCAACCGTACTGGGTACAATGCATCTGCTTCACGCGACATTGCTTGTATATCGGCAAATGTGAGCCCCATGGGAGGCATCGAGCCTGCTCCAAATACACTCCCTCCCTTGAATCCACCTCTCCCACTTCCTCGACCCCCACCACGACCGCCTCGAGACATGATGGAAGAAGGTATCAAGGCACCTCAGGTTCATACAGCAACACCAAGAAAGGAAGTGCCATCCCGAACTTCAAACTCCGAAACTCCGCCACAATATAAAGCGGTAACGCCTGGTTTTGTGTCGCCCCTTTTGTTGTTGCCAACACCCTCCACCAAGCGATTTTTTCTACCCCGCCCTCGCTATTTCTTTACGTTTCACACTTCACTGAAAAAAATGGACCAATCTCTTGACGAAGTAAGCGGAACGCGTCTAGACACTCTTTTTTCATTACTTAACCCTTTTTTTTCAGGTCATTGCTGCTACCCGCACGAAGCACCAGCGCCGACCTGGTCGCCGCACTTCAGCCAAAACCCAATTGCTGGGCAATTCCGCAAACGCGGCCTCTCGTGCCGCCGTCCAGAACGCTGCCGCTGCAAAAGTAGTTGCTGCGGCCACCCCTGCCTCTCAGCCAGCTGACAAAATCATCGTCTCAAACCTCCCTCCGGATGTGAACGAAGTCCAAATCAAGGTATTGCAGTTGATACCTCGCCCCTAATCTCATCATTGACACGTTTTTTAAGGAACTCTTTCACTCCACTGTTGGCCCTCTTCGTGAGGTCACCTTGCACTACGATAGTGCTGGCCGTTCCAAAGGCATTGCCGCCGTGCACTTCCAAAGGAAAGGAGATGGATCCAAGGCGTACCAACAGTATCATAACCGCCTCATCGATGGGAGTCAGTATCGCCAATTCCTTCTCTTGTTGAGATGACCGTTGCCGTCGAACGTTGGTCGATGCCCACTTCCAAAGCTACTTGGGACGACACCTCAGGCGCTGAAAAGTGCGAGTTGACGGTCTCACTGGTGGCAACCATGACCTGTCCTCGCTGCCACCCTTGCTGCCCCATGCATGGGGTGGATCACAGCCGTGGAATGCATCCGAAGGACTGATCACCCTTCGGATGTCACGCTGCCTGCAGCCAGCTGTCCGGGCTTACTTTATGGTTCCGTCATTGGATTTGGATTTGAGTACGGTGCAAGGATTGTGGAGCGAGGGTCGGTGTCCTCCTGACCTTCACCGCTTGACCAATTTCAGGATTGAACATGTCATGAAGGCTCGACATACGTGGTGGCGTCGTGGAGAGTACTTGAAGAGCGGTTGAACGACTCAGCGGTCCTCGGTAACAGCTTGGGTCATGGGTTGCTCGTATCCGTCCCCCTTTTTTGCTTGCCTGCTTGCATCAGAACTCAGCCGATTAATGCTCACTGTCTCGCGCCCGTCCGTCAATTACAGAACGACCCATGAAGATTGAAATTGTCGTTGATCCTTCGCGACCAGCTCCAGCTCCGTCGTTGGTTTCTCGTGTCGCCCCACCCCCTGCAACCGCTGCCACCACTGCTCCCGTTGCAAGAGCGGCAAGGTTGGGTTATGACTTGACTTATAGGATTCTCCCACTCATCTGTGCCCTAGACCCGCGTCGCGTGGCATCCGCAGGGGAAGAGGTCGTGGTAGGAGAGGTACTGAACGTCCGCAGAAGAGCGTCGCTGATCTTGATGCCGAAATGGAGGTATGTGCCCAACACCCTCGAGGCCGTGATGTCGCATCCTGATGAGGTGATGACAGGACTACACTGCGAGTAATGCGGCAGTGCCAGCAGCGGTTCCTGCTCCCGTCTGAACGGTAAATAATGTACATGTTGTGAGGAGTCATGCTGTAACAGTGGCTCGATAATATTCCGATACCTGTCTTCTTTCTCTGCCCGCCGTAGTTTAGCCACATTTTGTATTGTGATGAAATTCTGATCTACGATTACTTTCTTACTTCCACTCGTGGTTCAATTCAAGTGTGTGATTCCACTGTTGTCCTTCAAACGTTCTCGACCCTCTATGGATGAAGACCAACTCCTGTTCGCTGAGAGACCAGAGTGGGTCGATGTTGTCCCCCTCGAGCAGTACGAAGGCGCTACTCCCATCGCGCCGATCTTTTACACGCCTGAATGTGCGTGTGTGCAATGACTTCTCTGACCGAGTTATCTCGAACTCCCGGTCAACGATTTAGACAAAGATGCCACAGACTACTTCAGAGGCATTGTCAAGACTGGGGAGAAGAGCCCTAGGGTTCTCGATCTCACAGAAAACATCATTCGTCAGAATCCTGCTCACTACTCCGCATGGTGAGTGTGTTCCAATCCCCTCTTTCGAATCAGAACTCCGAACTACACTTCGATCAGGCAATACCGATACAGGACCCTTGTTGCCCTGAATGCGCCGCTGGATGTTGAGCTCCAGCTAATGGACGAGCTCGCGGTCAAGTACCTGAAGACGTATCAAGTCTGGCACCACCGTCGGCTGCTCGTCCAGCAGAAGCAGGACCCCGCGCGCGAGCTCGCGTTCATTGCTGATGCACTGCAGATCGACACGAAGAACTACCACACGTGGTCATACAGGCAGTGGATCCTTGCACACTTCAACGACGACACGCTGTGGCGTGACGAGCTCGCGTTCGTCGAGCGCATGCTGGACGGCGACGTACGCAACAACTCGGCGTGGCATCATCGATTCTTCGTCGTGTTCGAGTCGGGCGTCAGGAAGGGCGACGAGGAGGACAGGACTGCCGTCGTTCGCAGGGAGTTGACGTGCGTCTCATTTTACTTTGCCCCTTTCTCTGGCTGATTGTTCACTTGGAACGGCCGTTCCCTCTTTCTCCCCCCACCCATCTCCTGTTTCCCTATCGCCCCTTAGCTTCGTCAAAACCAAGATCGCGATTGCGCCCAACAATGCGTCTGCGTGGAATTACATGCGGGGGGTGCTCGACCACTCCAAGACCCCTAATTCAACCGTCAAATCGTTCGTGATCCCTTATTCTATTCCCTATGCAGACCAACATGAGGCGCCCCTGGGAGACGTCGTCGACCTCGAGGATCCCCTTCCATCACCAGGGGCTCAACTGCCTTGCGTCGCAGCAATTGAATTCTTGGCGGATATTTACGAAGCCAGCGGTGGAGATGATCTTATGAAAGCGACAGAGGTACAGTACCACTTTCGTTCATCGTTTGTTGTCTATCGGGGGAAAGTCTGGGTGTTAACCTTGTTTGACCAATTCATGTGAAGCTCTGGAAGTCCCTAGCGTACGAGCATGACACTATGAGAAAGAAGTGCGTCGTTTCTATTGTTCGTCTGAGGGGGTTCGCTTCGGCAATTAAGCTGACGTGCCTTCATTGTTAGGTATTGGGAATATAGGATCAAAGAAGCGTTACAAAATGTCCGATAAATGTAGAAATGGGGTTCTTACTACGCGAATTGCATACGCCGTATTGTTTACTCCCCCCGTTCGACGCCGGACCGATCAAGGAACAGCTATTGTTTTGTGGTTCAAAGTTTGACGAACGAATCGATCCTCAGAGTCACTTTGCATGAGTTCATATTCAAGTTGGGCGTGCATGCTTGTTTCCATGCTTCACGAGCATCAAACCCTTGTTCAGCGGACCCCTACAGCAAAAATGAGATGACACAGAAGCCATGGCATGTTCTATGATGAACTTTTTCCTGGATTATAGATACTTAGTGGCGCCATTGAGGTCTCTTCTTTATTCGCACGTCAACTTGAATACGGCCACCACAAACCAAACAGATAATGCCGCACGCTGATAAGCTGGTGCTGCCTGCCACCGGTTAGCAGTTCTGGATGAAATAGATGCAAAAATTTGGATCTGCACACTATGGGTAAGCGCTTGAGTGTTAATTGTTTCCACCCAGAAGTCTTAGCGGAGGGTGAGCACGCAAGGGATGCAACTATCACAACATTAATCGATTATCACTGACCACACACTCGCAAGATAGCGCAGTAAATACACACGTCGCATGGTATACCTGTAGCATTATTCCTCGTTTGTCCCTGACAAGTAACCACACACCCACGTGGAGAACGTGATGGCAAGGGTAGCATTTTCAGATCGTCGCTGATGCTTGCTGTAAGTCTCACAATGTATGCTCAAAGAAAGCACACGCACGATCAAATGAATGCTCCCAGTCGAGGGTTGAACTGAATCGTTTCCCTCTGGTGCCTGACACAACATGAGTTCCTGCGATGCGATCGACGCCGATGGACGACCTACCGGTTTTCGATGCGGAGGAGATCCAGTGCTAGCATAGTCGCGGTCTCCATGCACATCTGAGGGAAGAGCCAGTACGTTGCTCGATGACCCTGAATTGGGAGGACGATCTCTAGTCTTAGTGCCACAGTTGCGGTTTCCATCTGCACGAAATCTAGGTTTTGGCTTCGACTTCGATTTCTGCAGGGAAAGATAAACGATAGCATCTGCAGGCCTAATGGACAACTTTGAATACTTACCTTTTCCACAACCCTTCTGACCGTTCGCTAAGATAATAGTTAAGACAAAGCATATCCATCAGGGTTTTGAGCACTTACTGGTTGACTGCGACCTTCAACCATGGTCGAAAATGCCCTATTCGGGGCATTCGCGTTCTCTGCTGACCTAGATTGAATACTGGCAAGTCGAGGGGGCTCAGGGACTGCAGGTTTTCTGATGCTCTTCTTCCACCATCCTAAAATCCGAAGGAATCGAGAGGGCCGCGCACTATCGCTATGCTTCTCTGAAGGTATCTCCAGGGTTTCCAAATGTATCTCTGGGGCGGAGGCCATGAGGTGAACTGGAAGCTACGATGTGGTGTGGGATGAGACAGGGGGTGGCACCTGGTCCGCGTGATGAACAGACGAGGCCAGTGAGGGAACCTTCTGTAGCCTCAACATGGATGTGAAGTCGGAATGAACTAATCACGAACTTCGTCATAGTTGCACTGATCGTCATCCGTGAGTGTTGTGGGCAGGAGCTCGACCTGTGCTTTATGATGACATGTTTCGAACAGGGATAGGAACGAACTTGTACCTCGAGCAAGTCAACATTGCTGTCCGACTGGGATTCTTTCTGGTGTGCATTATTGGATATCAGGACGGTGGTCTCAGATAATAACGTCATTTCAAAATGCATATACTCACATCCTTGAGGAGGTATGGTTACAAGATACTATGCAGATTGCGGAGCGTGATCATCTTCCCACCCGCAGCCACCATAGTTTGCCGAGATGGCCATGGACCAGACAGAATGTGGGTAGTCAATGACGGGTCCAATCTGTTGATGTGTCGTAGTGTCCCAGAATGAGACCGATGAATTGGCGGAGACTGCCACGCACGCGCCGTCGCATGCCAATGAGATGCAGTATGGGCTGTTGTTGCTGTGAATAGACCATTGTGAGAGCGTCGTCCTAGAGGACACGTCGAGACAGCGAATTTTTCCATCGTGAGACAGGGCAAAGAGATGCTTTTCATCGCTGTTCCAGGCGAGGCATCCGTTCAATGCCGAGTCGACTTTGATTGGAAATTCTGCGTGGAGGGCGCCATCAAGAGTGCCATAGATCTGAACGGACTCGTGCTTCCACGTAGCAGTTGCGATGGATTTGCCGTCCGAAGAGAATTTGACTGCGACCAAGCCACCATCGTGTTCCAAAGGCCCGAGCAGTCGCTCCCCCATGGGAAACGACCAGACACTGACCGTCTTATCATACGATCCAGTCACGATTTTCGCATCATCGGATGAGATCTCCACTACATCCACCGCCTTGTTGTGTGCTTTGAAGTCGTTCGTCCTTTTGAAGGTCGTCGAATTCCATACCCCGACTTGACCACTCCTCGTCCCGGTCACGATCCACTTGCCGTCTCGTGGCACGACAAGACCATACACATTGCTTCCAACATTCATTGGCATCCCCACTTCCATGCCATCTTCCGTTAGCCATCGTCGAATATTTCCATCCACGCCACCGCTCACGGTCTCCTTCACGCCAGCGAGAAACGTGATAGAATACACGTCACCCGGATGGTTAATTTTGATCAGGTCTATGTCCCTCTGGTCAACCGTGCCTATGCGTCCACCAGTGTCGTCGCTTGCTTCCGGGACTCTATTGATATTAATATTTTGCATTGGATAACCTCAGTTTTATCACCTTTGATAGACATTGGTAGAGATCCGTCGATTTCTCCCTGGATAGCCATGTCTTGTTAATGTCGTTGATAAAATATCTCATCGACTTGCTCACCGCTCTCGTTCTTCTACTTCAAGCGTCTCTTGAAAAGTATAATGGTTTGGCGGAAGGAAGGAAGAATACCCACTAGGTGTGCCCTTGGTGCTCGC